>JAAAKL020015995.1:0-11230 GCA_010016065.2 Carybdea cf. marsupialis auct. non (Linnaeus, 1758)
GTTCCTTTAGTATCATTTTGTGTCTTGTCGTGGTCCCGTTGCCACACATTATCTACAACATGATCAATGTCAAGTGCTGGGATTGACAAAAGTACTGTTTAACTTCGGAAACTAAATGAGGAAAAGAAAATCAGGATAAAACTTATATATGAGTATGTGTTTAATTCACTGTCAGTTGTTCGTTGTGACTTTTAATTATTGCATCAGTTACTTACTGTCTAACCATCAAACTATGTACTCCAAAGCCACTTTTTTAAGGTAGATAAATCAACTTAAAATCAAAAGAATGGGTCTGATCATTTTAAGCAGTGACGTAAAGTGACACCCTTAACTTGCAATGATGTGAATGAATTACCTATTTAAGAATAAAATGGCACTGTCACACAAATCATGTCTCAAACTGTTTCTGTTATTGATGATACTGGTACCACTATTTTTTCAAGATGCAAGGAGGTTTTCGAAGTTTTGTAAAGAGGCTTTTTAGAATAGTTTTCTTTGAAACTACCCTCCTTCACTCAGCAGTGTAATTTCATTTCTACTTCTATTTGTACTATTCAAGGTCTTTGGCTATTGTACTTTAATCTACTTGATCTGCTATGGCGGGGTTGACCAAGATATCCCTTGCATCACACTGCTTCCCTATTTAATCACAGAGAAAAGAATGCCCTCCTTGCATGCATCCCTGCATGATAATTAATTGTTGTGATTATAGAAAATACTACACTATTGAGGCCCACATCCCCAACTCAGGACATGGTGTTGGGGGTTACCATCTCCCTGAAAAATTTGCATCTACAGACTTCACCACCTCTAAACAAGTTGTTATGATAGGACATTATACATAATAATCATAAACATAGCTTAATCGTCTATGGGTTTGACAACAACAGGGATATTCCTTCCATGTCCATAAAGTGTAAAACGTCATGCTTAATTTATCAAGTACTACTCACAAATACAAATTGAAACTAGTATACAATCCAGGGTACTTTATACCTCCTGACTGATCAATTCAGTATTTTCATCATAGGAATACTACCCTTTATCCCCCATTTTTATCTCTGTATTTTTCCCACACCAGCTTGTGCCCTCCTAAAGTAGATCACTTACAAATCTGGGCATATGTCTACTTACTCATGCATATATGTACCTATATCTTATTTTGTAACAATTCCTGTTGGTACATAAAGATTCTAAATTAAAAATGAGGAAGAAGATTATTAGTAATGTGTTTGAGTAGATTAATTTTTTTAAAATGATTGCATTAGGCCTAACAATTTCAGTTTTCTGGATGTTATTGATAGCTACTATGGCTTGTTTGGTTCATTAAGTTTGTTAGCATAGGAATTTCAGTGGTAGTTACTTTAGCTTTATTTTCTTGAGCTGTAACTGTCCTCACATCATAATTCCCACAATTCATTATTGTATAGAAGTATAGTGTGAACCCAGTTATGGTTACTGAAAAAGGGTTTTATGGGACTTTACAGCCCATCTAGATCCTGTCTTGAAGTAACATTTGAACTCTACCTTGGCATTGAAAGTAATAGTAGTACTTTGCAAATTCTATTATTGGGGACAAGTAACGGAAGCTTCTCATTACATACACCAGAATACAGGCAATCAAATAAATTTTTATATGTAGTTGGCAAATGTCATGGTCTTTAGTATGTATAAAGGAGGAGTTAAGTTAAGTTGGTGTTCTGCTACTCACATTTTTCATGATTAAGTGATTTAAGATTAAAACAGTGAATGTGTAAAACTTCAAAGGAAGGCCTACTGTTCAATGCTTTGTTCATGGACCACTCCCCCCTCCACTTGTGTTAATTTCTTACTGCAGATGGTAAATGACAGATGGTTTTCCCCCATCATTTGAGATTCTTTAACGTTCGGCTGCCTCTCTTTGTAAGCATATATGTCAGGGTTTTTTTTGAAGTTTAGATTCTGTAATATTGACTTTCACGACACACTGATGATATTTTACTGACACAAAATATAGCTCTGGGTAACTTTGTTCATGGTTCATGCCTGAAGACACCAGTTGTGGGTGGGGTGGGATTGGTGGGGTTTAGTGCCATGAAGAAGGTGAGGGGAAACCTATACCTCTGCTGATGAGACTGAACAGGAGGAATTTCATCCTGCCAGACTATAAGCAGTTGTGAGTTCTTTTTCAAAAAATGTGTGCAAGAAGAAGTTAACTACCCTTTCCCAAGCAGTTAAAATATAGCCACAATAAAAAGCAAGATTTTGAAATGGTTCTATTTTGGCACTTAAGTTATAGATTTTCGTTTTTTTATGAAAATTGAAATTTACCCTACCACTTTTTGCACCACCTGACACCACTGTGATTAACTGCCTCAAGGTGTGAAGGTTCAGAAAATTGGTACCCTTCGCAGGTGTAATAAAATTTCCCCTGAGAAACTTTTCCCCCAGAAATTTACCCCCAGATTTTTGCCCATCAGAAATTTGCACATTGGAATTTTCCCCCCTTGGAGTTCTGCTCCCTGGAAATCTCACCCATGTAAGACAATTTTGAAAATGAAGCACTTGGTTATTATGATGACAGTCATCTGTGTATACTTTGATTACATTCTTTAAGAAGTGGCTTCAATCCCCCCCCCCCCCCCCACCTCCTAGCAGGTTCATAATGAAATTCAAACTATGCACTTGATTTTGAAAACCTGTCATTTTCTACTAATAACAATTTTTGAAAAAACTGGTTTCTTAACAGATCAGAGATAGACAACTATCTGTCTACCCTTTCAATCCTAGGCCGTATCACATTTTAGGTTATATTATTGATGCAAAATGCAATGGCAGTCATGGAATTCTAACAAGTTTGCTCATTGGCTACTGTAACAATCATTTGTGCTTGTCTTGTAACTTAAAGATCCTAGCTTGTACAGGGGTCAAGAAAGATTTGGGATAAAATGTGATTCCCTCATGTTATTCATAAGTGTACTTGTAACAACAGTTTCTTTGTGTCATAGAATCTGTGTTTCAACCTGTCCTTAATTTTTCACTCAAAAAAACAAATCAAAGAAAGAAAACATTTTTAGTTTGGATTCAAAGTACTTATATTATACTTTATCTTTGAAACTTAGTTATACAAATCAGGGATGTTATGAAAAAAATTGCTAAACATGATCAATTCAATAAAATAATCTTTCAATCAACTACTTACTCCAAAGGGTATAGAGATAAGCAGCCATAGCAGAGTATGGATGCAGGCTTGTCTATCCTAATTTTTTAAATGCCAAAATCCATACATTTTGTAACAGGGTCTAAAGAACTGAATTTGCATAACAAATAAGATAAAAGTTTCTTGAAATTCCACTGCAATTTTCAAATATATACTTCTTCACGGGGGAAGGGGGTCTAGCCTGCTGCGATTTTGTTAAGGCTGACAATTTTGATAACACTGTTGCTTCTGCACTATCTGGGTTAGCCATCCCACTACCAAAATCACTTAGTGTGGTTGAAATGTATTTGATACGAAGAAGAGAGGTTTAATAAAAACTCTTAATCATGCACAATGATTTGAACATATTGCAACTTATCTCTGTTAAGAAAGTCATTATCTCTTGTCGGAATGTTCTTATTTCAATCCAGGTATCTTTTCCTTTGTTCAAGCAGGGGGTGGCCAGCTATTGTATCATGACCACACTGTAACAATGTGGCATCCCAATCGATTAATCCATTTCCAAATATTTGATGGCAAATGATCGGAAGGAAACAAATGGCTGGAGATGGTCTTATTTGGGGAAATGTGTATAACAAATATCGAAGATAATTGTTGATGGAGCATATGCTGGCTACAGGTGACGAGTCAGAGAAAAATCACAATTTCTTCTACTGCTTTTTACACATGGTTTAAAGTTGCCAGTTTCTTTTAAAGTTGAGACATATGAAAACAGCAGGCTAGAAGACAGCGTAAGCAAGCCAGTGACAGAAAATTGGCTTAGCAAAAAGCTGTAACCATTATGCACGTGAATATAGTAATGCACATTTTTGTGTACTTATTTTGTGTATTAAAAAATTCTGGCGTGCAAATTTCCTAAGGGGCAGATTTCTCAGGGGGCAAACTGCCTAGAACCCTCTTTCTAATGACCCTCCAGTACTTTCCATATGCCAACATGATCTGATTCACTAACATCCTCAGTTACATAAAAGATTTCTGGCCTAACCAAAGATTACAGAAATTTATGGTTTTGCCTTCTTTCCTGGTCCACACCAACCTGGCATTTGCACCAGCTCAAGATGACAATGTTTCCAAACCATCCACTATTTGCCATAACACTTTTACTCATAAAAATGCTTTCATCCTCTTCTTCCAAATTCCATAGTTGGAATCTGACAGCTTCTCTACAGCAATGTTGTCTCCTTTTGCCATCTCTATGATAAGACAATGATTTTCCAATCTTTAAAAGCTTCCACAATTTGAAGACGTAATCTAGCAAGAAGTACTTTGTGTTCTGATAATACAGTGCTATCTAAGTGCAATTCCAATAACTGAACATTAAACCTGGGCTCATAACCATTGTTAGTATCTTCAAGCATTTAACAACATTTGAACAGTGACAAGTGAAAACAGCAGGACTTAACAACAGCATGATATAACTGTATTATATCTTCAGTTTCTATTACAACCATCAGTGGACTTAAACAGTAACAAGAGATAGCTGTACTTAAGGTTATGTCTGAGCTATCTTATATAAATCTCTGTAGAATTATTATGCCTTCACATGTTCATATGCGCATGTGCACAAACAATAATTTAAAGTAAGCATTCTTTAACAAAAACAGAAAGGAATGAAAGTTACACATAGGGAGAAAATCATATTCAAGCAGTGTAGCCCTGGGAAGCCATTTACTCCTTAAATGCTGAAGTATATGTGAGGATATTTGGCATGTTGTTTATAAGGGGCAGCATTAGCCTTGTCTAGAGAATCCCTATTGAAGGCTGAGGTATGTTGGGCCATTAGCAAAAGAGGACCATCAACAGAACCATGCCCATGTGGATAAGGTGAGAGTGCCATTAAGGTTCAGCCGTAGATTTAAATAAATGACCAATACTGCTAAGGCCCTTCAAGCACATGTATCTTCTTTACATTAAAGACTCAAGTAAAACCTTCAAAAGGACCCTCAAGCTGCACAATATCTGGTGCTCCTTCTTCACAGCCACCTCACAAGACGCTGATTGAAGTGCAAGGACCTTGTCCCTTCATATGAAGCCAAGAACATCATATACAGATTAAGATGCAAAGCTTGTCCAACAACATACATTTTTAACCCAAACATTCTTAAGATCATAAGTAAAAAGAACACAAAAAAGCATTCAGAAAGGGAGATATCAAGAGCCATAACATTGTGGAACACTGTTGGAAATATGACCACACTTTTGATTGGGGAAGTAGTGAAATACTGGAAAGAGATATCAACACAAAAACCAAGAAGATCAAAGATACCATTCATTTCCTACACCACCAGAACCATATCCTTAACATATGTAATCTCCCACACATATGGTTCCCAGCAATATCAAAGAAAACACAACAAACACAATATCAGCATGATGTCATTTCTTCAATAAGTATGAACCCTACTTCCCTGGAGGTTAGTAATCTAACAATGTAATCAGAGAAGTTTCAGAGCCCATTAGCCTGAAGACGAGAGAACTATTTCTTGAATGGTAGCTCAGTAAAAAAAATTGTGATGCATGATATGGTAAACATTTACTATTTGTTACTTACTTGGTTGATATTTCAAAATGGTGTTGTTCTTGGTCAGCAAGATAATTACCAGCTTTAGGATGGCAATGGCTGGCACTGCATGCTGTTCTGGGCAGCTTTAGTAACTTACTCGTATAAGGAAGTTGAACATTGCATAATATAAACTGTTGTGATTTTCCAAATAATTATTTCTTTTTCTGCAATTGTATCAAAACAGATTCTTATTCAATGTCGAAAATGCTTCCCAGAAGAAACAGATAAGATATTAAAAGATGTTTTTATACAACTTCTATCAACAAAGGATTTATTACATGCTGCAAAAGAAGGTACTATCTGTATTGTGTATCACTTTTTATTAATTATCAGTGATTTAGTGCATAAATGTGAAGTATGCATTGTGTTTACATATCAGGTTATGTGCATACAGTACGTTTACTGGTTAGATTTATGAGCAGGCCAGACACCCAATGAGAACAACCGTCTAACATTACATGAGGTTGTTTGGTCTCACTTTTGTTTGCATTTTGCAGAAAAAGAGCAACAACTGACCACAGAGATACATACAGAATTGTATCATTGCATGTCATATATTTTGAGTATGTCATGTTGATTGATAGTTCTGTGCTTGTTAAGAAAACGACATTGCTATAACATCAGCACTTATGAACGTTCTTCAGTTTTTGATGATTACTCTTCCACATGTAATTGCAGTCTCTTTTCTCAGTTATTGATATCCAATATATTATATCTGGTATACACTTGCGTTGAAAATTTGAAGCAGTTATAGAGTGGATGCAATGTATTGAACATTCGATGCAGTATTTTCAGGCAAAAAATGTTAAAGATGCCACAAAGCAACATGCTATTCTGCAAAAAAGCAACATACAATGCAGAACATGCTTATTTCTGGAAATCAAATGGTGTGTATTGTGACATTTATAATGTTGGGCCCTAGTAATCCAGGACACATAGTATCCCTTTATACAAAGGGAGATTATCCTCATGCATAGCATGTGATTGGAACTAAATCATTAGACTTGTGAGTACCAAATGGTGAATACAATGGATAAAAAGGTAGATTAACCATTTTATGTAATGATGTAACAAATACTATGATATTTACTTAATTGTGCTGATGACTGATGTGTGTTACATCTTGTTACATTATGTCGTAACTTACTACCTTGCTTGGAGGGTATAGTCATCCTTTACTAATGCTGTATTACATAAACATCTGAATACTGCATACTACTTTCTCCATGATGGTCCTTTGTACAGTTCTGGAACTATAATTTGCATAAGGGACACTCTGAAGTCAAACGTTGAACCAGTCATCTGCCAACTCTGTTGCTAAGTAGTATGAGCAGGACCATGAGCACTAGATGAGAGGATATGCAAAGCTGCTATCATTGGGTGTAAGCTTTGTGACAACAACATATACATTAGAGTCCAAAGTGAAACAAAACTAGCAGAGGAATATAGCCAGGATGGAGTCTGTGGTGGCTACTGTCATTTTGGGATTGGTTAACCAGCAGGTGGTCCCAGTACATGTGCCTTTGGATATGCCATTTTTTCATCCTTGCTCGAACTCTAGAGTCCCTTCCAATAGGGATATCTGACCTATTCATGATGCAGCACCTAAAGCTGGACAATTGACAATATGCAACCATATTAAATTGTATACACACCCTTAATGGTACACACACCTAACTAACTCTAACACTTGACAAGTTCTATAAGAAGTGAGTACCATTCCGGCTAGGAATGTTGTAGCCATGAACTAGTTAATTGCACCTCTAGCGGGTAACTATTTCTGTCCACATGAATCACCCATGTCTTTGATAACGGTAGGCGGTATGATCTGTTTAGCATAATCAATGGTGCTAAACAGGGCTGCATTTTGGCTCCCTTGCTGTTCACCATACCTTTGGCACTAATCGTATATGTAACGGCTGAATGGCAAGGCGCATAGATAATTTTAGGGTGAGGTAGATCCTGACATGATAAGGATACAAAAATGTGTCTCGGTCTTTCATTCCTCTCTGGCAAAGTAAATTCAATACAAACAGGTAGCAACTACTCATGTAATGAACATTCTGATGAACAACTCTGACCATTCAGGAGGTCAAACTACTCCCCTGAATGAGGCTGAATGATGCCTATTTATCCTAAATATGTTGTGACATAGCACGTTACCATTTTACCATGATAAAACGTAAATAATTGCACAGTGACACAATGACGTAAACACAAACCTTGATAAATCGCAGGGGATTCCCTAACAATCAAAAACAAGAAAATGTAAACAAGCTGATTACTCAATGGCAAAAGGCCACGTTACTGTAACTGTGTAACAAGGAAGATTCGAGAATCCTCATTACACATACAAACAGTGTCATGTCTGCCAACAAGGGTGACTCGATTACAACTTGCGTAACCTACGAATTTAGAAGATAACCCTGACCTGGTTACATATAGCATATTTTTAGCAACCTATTTTTTTTATCAATTTGTTCACATGAGATTCAATGATGGCATCTTTAACCTAAGATTCTTCTCAGTATGCATCAAGACATCTGAGTTCCTAATATGTGATGCGTTTTTTACATTTTAATCATTTGGGTCTGCAAAATCCACCAATTTTGTAAGTCTTCTCTGAGCATTTGTATGTCATACGTGAAGTGCATAAGTGCATATTGTGGGGTTTTTTGTGAAGAGGAATTAAGAATGCTCTAAGGAGTTGTTAATCATAGTATCACGGTTCTCATTGATATTGCAGAACATTAATATTATTATCAATGATGATGTTTATATGGATAATGATAATAGTGATAATTATTCTACCTAACAATTACTATGTTTTGCTAACATAGATCAACTAACTTCGGTCAAAGACACATCTATACCAGGCATGTTGGACTGAGAATGATACAACATTCCTATTTTATAAATGATATTAAATAGTAGTAATAAATAATGATAAAATATTTTAAACTTCTATTTATTCTTCTAGCATTGCAATAATACCAATAACCTAAATTACAGGCATATAGTTTTGTATTTTTAATACATTTATTGCAGAAGCTTACAAGTGCTGGTTTTCTATTTAAAAAGTTATGAAAGGCTATGGGTCTTTTTAGGTCAGATAAAATTGATGATAAACTACCAGGACAAGGATTTTTAGAGCTTTGCAGAGCTAAGACCCAAACACAATTTCACGTATGAATCAAATCATTCAGCTGCTGCACTGCAAAACCACTATATATCTGAGACTCAACAAAATATTTAAGCACTATTGCATCTCTCTACATCAGCATCAACAGAAATAATATTACTTGCATATGCCACAGTGTGAACTGATGCAAGTGTACTCTTTTAAGGCACTCAGTCTAGATGTTGCTGGGGCAGACAGTGACCAATGGTCATTGAACTGATAGCGTGTTTAAAAAAAAATTCATAAGCCCAGGGAGTGCAATAGAGGGCTCATATCTTAAAATGACCTTTCCCCCTAGACTGTAAATTTGTTACTGACTATATCAGAAATATCAACTTTTGTATTCATCATTAAGGATACGTATATTTAACTACTGTTGAAGAGATACAGCCGAAAGGCCAGCCTTGAATAGTCAGAGCAGAGTTGGTGCATCTCTCAAGAGCCACTACTTTTTATTTTTATAATCCATTTATAGTTTACTTTGGTATTTGTTTTAATAACTCCTGTAAGTTTAATCGTGCTGTCAACTATACCATCCCAGGAGACCACAATAGGAACGTAGTAAAATTTAGATGTAATGTAGAGCAGGTGTGACATGGCATGGCAGTGGTGTCACAGGCCAAAATAACGTGCCCATAGTAATGAAAACGCACCGCTTTTTTATCAGGTGATGATTGAATGCAGGGAGCAGCAGGTGAAGATAAAAGTAGAATCTCAGTAATGTTTGAATTGAGATGTATTCCTTTCTTATGAGGAGAGCCAGAAGAGCAACGAATGCAGTCTGCATTCGTTTCTTTGTGACAAAGTCTATTGGCAAAACAATAGCAATTTTGGCATCTTCATTAGCTAGCGTGTTTTTGATAGTCTGTTATTATTTTAGAAGGTGAGAAATAATTTTCCATTTTTTAAAAGTAGGCTAATTTTGGATGTCAATTTCGTTTTCCAACGTCTTATATGAAACATTACCATTCATCTGTATAGATCAACAAAACTTATTACAGTGTAGAATGGTGTTGAGCATCATCGTGGTAGTGACAGGGCACTATCTCATGACGTTGGCGGGCAAACTATGCTTGGGAGGATAGTACTATCTGATGTTGAGCATTTAGCAAGCAGCGTAGCATATAAAGGCGTGCATATGAATGAATTAAGAACACACAAGTACAGATTAATACATTTGCTTATGGAGGACTGAATATCAAGCATGTAAAGAAACACATTGTGAAATTGCAATTTTTCATTTTAGTTTGTTGGGCTCTTGAATGCTGCGACTTGGTTTCAACAGTCGTTGAAAGAGTATGGGAGAGTACATTGGTGTTTTTAAGAGATGGGCTTTTACAAGTGAAATGCAAGAAGGCAGAGGTATGTTGTAAAAGTTTGGCGTGTACCACGTATTTTATTTCTACTGATTGAAATGCTAGACGTTTTAGACCATTTTTTACATTCAGGTGTCGATAACAATCAACATATTTGACAAAAAGCTTCATTTCATTGTCTTTTAAAATGTTTAAAAAGCAGGTTGAGATACGACAATTGAAATAGAACGACTCCATAGTTTTAAAGATCATCATGAAGTTATACACTCTCTGATAGGAGTTACATTGTTGCTTACATGCATAAGCCTTTTCTTAGAATACGGTTCATGTAAAGAGCAGATGCCCTTCTTAACAGTATCAGTGACCCATTAGAAAGTTGAACTTGCGCCTTCGGGCTCAAAAGGCAGGTGTTTTTATGCAGTGTAGAGAAATCTAAAGGCAGCCTTCAAATGCAATGTGACATATTCACCATAAGTTGCATGCTGCTTTACACTCGTCAAGCTTTCTCGCATCACACAATACAACATGAATGTTTTGGAGACAGATATTGAACATAAGTTACAATCGCAGTGAGTGAAAGTTAAGAAAATGAAGTGAAACAAGCTCGAATGTAGAATAAAAGAGTTCTTTAAAGAGCTTTCAATTGTTGGTGATTCAGTAAAGCATCCATTAATATAAGGTATCATATGTAGTGATTCTGCAATTTTGAGATTTCTCGAAAATGATCCATTGTAAATAGTACTAAAACCATTCAGTGTCCTGTCATCCGGTTTCCTGTCATGTTCTAATATATGATGATGATATTACATAATATGATGATGATATTACATAATATGATGATGATATTACATAATATGATGATATTACATAATGATGATGATGATATTACATAATATGATGATGATATTACATAATATGATGATGATATTACATAATATGATGATGATATTACATAATATGATGATGATATT
>JAAAKL020015996.1:0-11229 GCA_010016065.2 Carybdea cf. marsupialis auct. non (Linnaeus, 1758)
CCGATCGTCAGCACTGGCGAGCACTTGTGTTTCAAGTTGGCTCTACGCACCGCACGGTGCTCGAGGATTAGTAAGTGTGAGTCAGTGAAGGAATTTCGGGATGGAACTAACGAGAATGCGAGAAGTCTTCATGAGAAAAGATTGAAAATGTTATTGAAAGTAGGCTAAATCCTGGAAATAATAATAATATCTTAGGTTTAGCAAGTACGCATTTTTCAAGCTGACAATTTTATCGTCTAAAGTCTACGTCCGAGGGGGGAATCGCCCAATGGACCACTGTATGCGCCACTGATCATACTGGAAAAGAAATAGGTTCTGCGTACCCTTACATAATGTTTTAAAGGGTTTGTTTGGAAAGAAACCGTTTTAATTTTTGGAATAACTCAATCAATAGCATCAGAAGGGGAGAGGGGGTAGTAATCAAGAGAGGGATGAGAGATTTCCATCATTCCTTTTATTAGAGAGTCATCATAAGCTATAAAATATAAATGGAAAAATCAATTTGTCCAAAATTGCAATTTAACCATCCAGCAGTTAACCACAGAATAGTAGTATCTTTCTAAGTCGCTTCTAATAATTTTTCTCGTCTTTAACTTCACTAATCCACTACAGGAGTTCATAGACTGGATGATGGCGTCTGCAATAGATAACTTTAATGAGAAAATATCGTAAGTTCAGCCTACAAAGAAACCACGCCCTCCGTCATTGCATTTACGATTTATTATCACCACTTTAGTTTGACACCCGTTTTGCTCTAGAGGCTAGTCAATTGAAAAGAATAAAGATTCTGGGAAGAGCGTGAGAGATTCATTACGAATCATCTACCCTGCTAGCCACATCCCCCACACACCCCGACAAGTTTCAGAGGGACTTAAGGAATTACTTACACTCATGCACTGATTTTGTTGACAGCAAAAACCTTGTTCATTACTTGTCCGTCAATAGCAGGCCCGTAGCCTACGGAGCACGCTCAGGTTTGTAGGGGTATTGCCTCCTGAAGGAAGAATCCGAGTGAGTACTTGTGTGAAAGTCAGTGTCCGATAGTTAGTCGACTTCTGGTAGTGGATTTTAAGTGTACTCGATTCGATCTATCTATTATTTGCCTCTTGCGTAATAGATATTATTACAAAGTACAGGAACTTCGCCCCCCCCCCCCCCTCCGCAATACGCTGGCAGCTACGGGCCTGCTTAACAGCAATCTGCAAGAAACCCTATCGTATTACTTTATGGTGAATAATCAAGCTCCTTGCCCTACCCCAGAACCTTTTGTATAAGCGAAAGAGCACTCTGTAAAAGGTTTTTTGATTTTTCTCAATGTATTGTAGTAGTGTGCGGACATGAAAGAATCAAGTAATAGCCGTACAATACCGTTGGCAATTATTACATACACTGACTAACGCGCTCATCAAGTCAGATGGACTAATCACATTACTATGCAATCTACGTAATGGTAAACAGATGTTTAGAAATTTACTTGTATGGGATAGAACTCTCGGTTGCATTCCATACACTATCAAAGTAGATAAGTAAATACATAACCCCTACCTCTGCTGCAGCAGATACTGACGTCACTCCCCTTCAATGTCTGTCTGCCAGCATAATGAACTGGAGCGAGAATCTGCAACTGTCATACACAGACACTTACAATAGCAACAAGAGTCTTCCTAACCTTTATATTCAATTTGGTGGGCATATGAAGCGCATAGGTTGATAAACGTGAGTATAAGAACCAAGAATTTTGGAACATATGTGGATAAGGTAATGTTATCGAGAATCAGAATACGAAAAAATCAAAAAAATGAACTAAGACTGACCCTTGCAGGAACACGTTTAATGAAGGAAATTTTTGCTTTGGCCTACAGCTCATAACAAATGAAAGAGACGGATACGTTGAAAAGTTGTCCCCATGGAGAAGGGGTATTGGCAATTACTTGGTGTGCTCGGCTTATTTAAACAGATCTATACAGAGGAACATATTGAGCACATGTACTCGTCAACATTGTCAATACCTGAATTGTCACATAACCAGTGAGCCCACAAACCACATTGAGGGCACTCTACCCATTCATTTTCAGCGTTGCAGGATGGATCATTTTCTTGGAAACAAAAAGCACATATTGATGTACTCTCTCTGGCAAGCTTTTCTTTTAGCTGTCTTCTTTCCTTAGTGGTGGGTGCTTGCAGTGCGGTTTTGGACCTTACGTGCTTCTTCTTGGTAGAAGTAAATCTGGGTTGTAATTCGAAGTTCTTATTTGCGGCATACTTATGTTGTGGTTGTAAATAGGAGTATTCTAGCTCAATTGTATTAATTCCCTTAGCAACGGTAACAGCAGAATTTACATGAGCCAGTGCTGTTCGCAGGCCCGTCACGCTTACCGATGACTGGACGATGTCAGTAAGAGAACTTATTTTATTCATCATTGTAAGTTTCAATGCCTGTAAATCATTATTGTGCGCTAATACACTGTCATTGCTCCTTAAAAATTCCTCGAAATATCCCACATCGTCTCTACCATATTGCTCATTTTCAAAAATGGCATGGTCTTCTTCTGCTGTTGAGGCCATTACTGTTATTTTTACCGCGTGCATATGTTTGCAGGCGAGTCCACGCACCTGGAAGTCGATACACTCGCAGGTAAACATATGGTGACACACATGACACTTCGAGCACCTTAAGTAACAAGCACATGCCTCGTTCACATTCTGAATTTTGTAACGTACATGTCTTTCTTTCTGCGATCTCACAAGCCAGGTTTTCGGGCTCAGTTCTTCTATATCTTCCGCAGCAATTTCCTCTCCCCCAGTGTGCCTCTTCTCATTTTCCTTAAATCTGTAGGTTCTTTTACCCTTCTGGGCTTTAATCAAACCGTCAAATATTTTGTCCCTTGCAAATTTCAGCAGTCTGCACAAAAGATGGTCAATCCTTCTGTTCTGCTTCCTACTGAAGTATGCTCCCTTCAAAACGTTATGGAAGGCCTCAGTGTACATGTTCGTATTTATTCCAGATCCCACCCTAAAACAATATGCCCATTGTTCGGGGCGCTTCACGTAACCTTCCTTGAAATACGAGTGGAATCTAGGGTAAACGTCGGAAGTCCACGAACAGAACTCTTGCAACAATTTTCTAAATGATGCCTCGTTTCCTTCAAGTTGTATGGTTTTGAGTGCTGCATACACTTCGGCAACGTCACTGTTATTTCTAATATGCTCTCTCAGCCCCTTTCTCCAATTCTTGTCAATATGCCAAGCACAAAGAAGCTTTTTATTTGGTTTTGGAAAAGTTGCAACCCAACTATTATAGAAATTATTGGCGTCATCAGTCATAAAGACATTGGCCTTGATAGGCCCTGATTTTGCCTCCAGGGCAGCTAAAAATGGTTGCAGAACCAGTTGATCTTCTCGGTTGGATATGAGCCATGCAACCGGGATTCCCTCACCGTACTCATCAACAACCACTATTGATACGAGTAGAAAATCGTATTGGTTTGTACCATGCGTCGCGTCCATACAAATAACCTTTGATCCATGCATTTTAAATTTTTCCAACTGGTACTCTGTTTGAATCCCAAGGAGAAAGTCGTCCTTGGGAAGATGATATCCTTCAGTCCCCTGTGGTTTATAAATGAGCACAGGATCGAATTCTCCTTTTCTCAGTTCGTTTAACCAATAATGTACACTTTGTGTGTCACTAGTGTCTTTCTCCATGAGATCAACGTTAAACTGATGTTTGACATTAATTATGTCCCTTCGATCAACTAAATGAGCTCTTGAGATTCCCTCACTGGTATCCTTTCGTATTTCATCGAGGATAAAATCAATGGAAACACCCTTCGAAAGATTGCCTGCGATCTTTTTCCTGAGGTCATCAGAAATCCTGGTGTGGCTGAGGCTTCCTTGGTGACCTGTGTGCTGTAAGCAGCACTTAACCTGCACAGATCCGTTAGCATGGGAAATAGAGCATCTTATAAATGATGTACAGTTACCATTGATTTTGGAAGTACCTTGCTGTTTCAAGGCCCGATTACCCTCACCGCGCGAGTTAAACGATCCTGATCGGTTACAGCGATACCAAGTGGTCGAAACTTCTTTGCCTCTTTTCGTGCCTCGAACTTTAACGAACCAGGAGGCTGTCTTGTTTTCCACATCAGATTTCCAAGAATGAAATTCTACCATAGAAGGGAACTCTTTGTCTAATAACTCCAGACTTAATCCGTGTTTGAGGTTTTTGTGTTTTATCAATTCGACTAACGTAGTAAATCTGAAAGGTAAGTGAGGGGATATGGTTAGCTGCTATGAAAAAAGACAATGTTGTAAAGTACACTTTATATTGCTTACAAGTTTATTTGAAGGGGACTCTATATGGAAATTCACAGGATGTGACTTCATGAAGAGGGGGTGTGTCTCTTATTGGTCATAAAATGCGCGAGGCATCAACATCATTGTACTTCTTGTTGTTTACATGAAAGAAACCAACCTCTCTTAATTCTTTGAAATTATATTTTTATGGATTGTGGTAGAAAAACGTAACAATACCAATAAATGTTCGTCGCTAGTACACTAAAATTACGTATTTGATCAAGTGACACATAAGCATTTTCAAATGAGACAAATGGTCTAAAATATATAAATTTACACACTATATTAATTTCAAACGTAAACGTTACTTGAGTAACCGAGAAAATGTTACGATGCTTCATTTTCCCTTTCATGTTAACAGGCTATATGTCAAGGCATCTGCAGGTGGGCTGCAGCATATGTAGAGAATGGTTTATACCAACGAAAAAGTCGTCTTCGCATACAGTCAATAAAAAGGCCCTGTAAACATTTCGTGGTACATCTTACATTTATAAATGGATTATTATTGTCAGGATTATCTTAAGGTTAAAGAAAATTTCCGATAAAAACATTTTCAATAATACTCAATCTATATATAATTTCATGGACTCTATGAATCAGTGCATAGTTCCTACTCTAAATTGGCCATTTTCCATATATTTAACAGAGGGCACAAATATACGATGTGCAAATGTGCAAACATTCAACCTTTATTTCATGAACTCACCTTTCATTCCCACACTCCTTGCAAGTAATTTTAGATGTGCATGTATTACTTTTCATTTGTGGATGTTTAGCCACTCTATGTTTGTAGAGACAGTGTTTGGAGCTTAGTACTGCACCACATTCACTGCATTCTACGCAGCCTTTCTTGCCACCCTTAACTTCACTGGCTGTATTGGGATGAGATGGTATGTGTAAGCTCTCCGGTGCTCGCACAATAGTAGATGTTTGGTTATTTGCCTAGAAATAGATATATTACGATTAAGCAAGTAACTTAGAAAGGACTGTGCGATGTAAAGATGCAGTCACGTTTCATGGAATCCACGCGTGCTACTTCACGTGTAAATATATGTGTAGTAACATCAGGCACTGATCTATACCTTTATACAGGGTCGTGTATCGAATGAAAGAAGAAAATTAGGTACACAAAAATAAAACGCCCTCACAGGTATTCTTCTCACTTCTACACTCTTCTTATTGTGTCTTAAAGTGCTAAAAGTCTATGTTTGGTTATAGCACCCAAGTGAGTTCTATCACCTTTATACTAAGAACTAGAGTCTCGTACGATGTACAGCATCTAATTTGGAGAGAAAATGCCGAAAATATTTGTTACTCTTCACATACCCCTACTTTATTTTTGTACCGAGTCAGATGGAGTACGCGGAAACTTACCGAACAATTCTTTAGAGGCGGAGTTGCATTATTCACTTCCATACTGATTCCTACAAAAGTAAAAGAACCGTCATCTATAACAGCTAATTACAGCAAGGATACATTTTGTTGACAAGCGCTATTCTATGTAAATGTGATTGAGGACTGCTGAGAAAATTTTGCAGTTGGGCTTAGGTAGCCATAGGAAATGCAAGGAGCGTCCGTGCCCTTTCATCCCTGTCTCCTTTTCCTAAATATAAAAATATTTTGTGTTATATTACCGTACGGTAATTTATTTGATGTATATTAATATCTCACTATATTGATTTGAAATGTCTAATTATTATTTGAAGTTTTTTTTTAAATATTCTGGTTCATATCATTATAATGTTGTAAGCATAGAAAGTGACATATTATTGGGAAGAAACAAGTGTTGCCTGGGGAGAGGGGGGTAAAACTTTCATTAAAACTAAGATTATGAAATTATGTTATCATTATTATGTGTTTCATAATCTCTGATTAAAATGTCCTTGATTTTCTACTAACTGTCAAGAAATATCCAAGCCCACTATGGAAACAATGAAAATGATATGTTTTCGATAATTGTACATGTTTTTAGGTGTTAATTGACTTCAGGCTTATCGATGCTCACAAAGAGAGCGCCTGCCTAAATGTAAATTGGACTTTATACGTATCTTCGACCACTCCCGAGGAGCTCCTCGCCTCTCGCAATTGCTTCATGATTTTCCCCGATGTCTCCCTCCTTATCTTTTATTATAGCATATCCTTTGTACACAGTATCATAACTTTTGATTTCTCCTTATCCGCCATACCAGGGAATAAAAGAACAAAGAGAATAATAAGTGGAATTTTAGTAGCTATAATCCAGGCTTACCTGCATTGTTACCCGATATGTTCATGTCAGCAGAGACGAGATTTGCCACCTTCTCTGTACTCCCGACTCCATATTTATTACTGTCAATTTCAAAACTGTCGAGTGTAAACTATGCAAGGTTTTAACAACTCGATATGCTGAACCAGGGCTTTTTGTAAGAGCATAGAATAGAATAGAGTCCCTTTACAACACTTAACTACCTTCTGTTGAACTTTGCCTTGCAATTTCACAATCTCCCGCTCTTCGGTATCCTTATTCTTATTTGTGGAAGGCTGGATACGATGGATCGTTTTCCGTTTTTTGCCGAGAGTCATTTATCGACTAAAACGAGGTCTCCAGAGAATTTCGTCATCGTATAAAGTCGTTCAAGTCACGTCAGCAGCGACACAGAACACAGAACAATAGAATGATTGATGGGAGGGATGCTGTCCTTAGCGGCGAGTAAAATTCTGACATATTGAAAGTTTAGAATTACTTTAGTAGAGGGTTATCACTATGCTCTTGATTCAAGAAAAGTGTTTTCAATGTTTTAGAATGCGATTGTAGTGACTCATAGTTGTCATTAGTATTGTAACGTAGACAATACCAACAAAATGTAAACTAATTGCCTCTAACGTCATTTCCCGATTATTGTTCCTTTTTCTTTGTAAAATATATTCATCTTTCTTGTAAATCACCCGTTGCTACACACATTCGACTTGACTTCAACTTAATGCTGTTCGTAGTGATTTGTGTCGTGTGACTTAGGCCACAATACATGAGGTTAACAGTTCATGCTGCCATTGCTGCCTCGAAGTCATAATTATAGGAGACCAAAACATCCTCCTATAAATTGGTGACCTCTGACGCTCCTTTACGAACACTTCTACATTGGTGCGGACCCTTCGACATCTACCGAACATGGTCCATCGGACTTCTGGCCTTCGTTTCCTCTCCGGACAACATCGTGCAACTGTTCGCCACTCCAACTCAACCATCACATCCTCCTATACAATGCCCATTTTCATCTGTAAGCCGAGCATTTACTTTAACCCTATTCTACGGGCTCTTGAGATATACGTTATTACACAAGGGGTTTTTCGGAGACCTCATAAATAACTAACGATATTTCAAATACGGTAAAAGGCTGTATTTGAAGTGGAACATCGTGCAGTCGATTTTATTAGCAAATTTTTCTTTATTCACATGTATCATACGCATTATTTTCAACTAGTAGGTGAAAAATCCAGAAAAATGGAAGTTTGATAATCATGCCACTATGCCCTTGATTCAATTAAAGCGTTTTCAATGTGTTCCAATACTATTGAGATATCTATTATGTATGCCATGTACTGTGTTTTGCAGTTAAAGGGGGGGGGGGGTACCTAAGTGTTTTGAGTTGTCGATTTCAACAGACGAGTCATTGCTTAAGGTTGGAAAGCTTATTTTCTTTTTCTTTTTACTACCAATAATTGTTTTAAATATTTGAGTTATTTGGCAAAGGCTATTTCCGTTTCATTCTCACGACGATCTTTACTGATATCTTCAAACTCTGTTAGTGGCAAGTCATGTTACCACAGTAATTGTTTCAAGCCTGGTATCTTCAAATCCACAAAAAAAATTTTGGGCGGGTTGGGGGGCTAAACCGATTTTTCCCCAAGTGATTTCAATCTTCCAAGGACTTGGAGAGGAAGAGGCATGAACTCGGTTAAATTTTTTCTATCACTTTGGGATAGCCCCTCCATGCTCCCAGTGGTTACGTTACTGCTACTTAATGTAAAAAAGTATAATATTGTCGCACTAATCCATATAAAGCTTTCTGTCTTTCACTGATAAAGATTTTGCCTATTCCGCGAGGAGGGAAAGTGATGACGTCACAAACCAAAGATTTGAAAAATAGTACGATTTGACTCCAGAACATCAAAAGGCAAGTTTGGAATAGGCTGTTTTCCAAAATACCAGACCTTAAAGTTTATAGTGTTTAAACTAGAGGCGTTTGAATCTCAAAATTCTCAGGTCAAAACTTTGCTGATATTTCTTGGTTCCTTAAGTTAGGAACCAGCATTAAATATGAGGGTTAGAGAAATTCAAAACTCTGAAACCTGATATCTCCCTGCTGGGAAAGGGCATCACTCTTAATTTTGGCCATTGGCGTTCTCACTAATAGGGTAACATGAGAATTGAGTTTTTTTTGATGTAGTTCAAAAATTTTCAAAATTGTGACGTCACACTTTTCCACCGCTGTACGCTTTGGTCAGTTCCTTGACACTGGTTCTTCAAGTCATTCATTCCACTTTTTCTACAATCACAGATTCTACAACACATGTAATGGAATCTTTGTCTTCATAAATTACGCAACAGCAAACGTTGATTCATTGACTACGAACAAAGGAACACTTCACAAAGGAAACAATAATAACAACAGATGGGTAATCAAGGAACAAACATACCTAAAGGTAACAGAAAGACTTCACACCTATATTCAAAGATGGCTCCTGTAACATATTTACAATCTTTAGTGGAGCAAAGGAGGTTGCCAGAGAGGAAAAGGATGCTGTGATTTACTAAAGATGTTATTCCAGTCGAACTGGGCTTTTTGACTGACATAAAAGTAATGTGTCTACTTCTGATATTTGGTAGCTGTTAGTAGTGCAAAGACGGATGAAAGAAACACTATGGGTAAAAGAACCAGTTTTAGATCTAATTGTCTAATGATCTGCTTTTCAGGAGGTATGATGAGAGACTGCGAGAAGTACAGGTACTTAGTCAGAGGGGGGAGGAGGGGAGACCTCCCCTCTGCCCTGGAGATCATGAATAGGTTTGCCCTTAACTTTCCCTTTTTGGAACGTAAAATATACTCAACCTTGGCAATTATGATGCACGGGCAATAATTACATATTCTTTAAGGCGTAAAAATGTGTAATGTCACTCATGAGGACATTTTGTATTCATGACATTATCAATAATAATTGTTTATTACCTCAATATGTTGCCCTACCCCCAAAACTTTCCCCACCCTAAAAAAGCCACGCTATGTGTCTGGAAGTAGGCCTATTGGCTGTTTGGAGGAATGGAAACAAGGGCAAAGGTTACACCAAGAAGCAGTTGCTCAGCATTTACTTATTTGAACAAAAGAAACTGGGGAAGCAACGATTTACATTCGCAAGTGTTTGTAAATAGAACAAGTTATAAAAGCCATTATCAGCTAGCAACATGAAACTGTTTTAAAATTGAAATAAGGCAACCGTTTTTAAATCGAAGAGACATGCGCTTTTATTTCTTGGACAATAATTTCTTGTTTAAATACTATCTAATATCTTCTCATTGATTTGAACAAGTTCAGTTTTCATCTTCTACTTTTCCGTTTTTCATTTTTCATCCCTTATTTTTTTGTTTATGCTCAGGAACTCTCTAAAAGTTTAAAAAAATATTTTAAACTTGATATAAATAGGAGAAAACTCTAAGTAATGTTTGGAGAATGTCATAATCAGACAAACTTTTGCTGTTGTTCATATTTTAAAAGCCCTTAGGGAATTTATGCTGTTCAGAATTATCGTTCCTTGTAAACGCTGACAGATATATGCGTAACTCGCTGGTACGTCCTGTTTTGAAAGCTGTTTAACATTTGCTCCATTGAAACCACAGGGATACAGGAACAGTTTCCTATCCCAAATGTCTCAAAAGTCCAAAATTACGCAAGACTTACTGTCTACATTGGAACATTAAATTTGGGTAATAAATGCTAGTATTCAGTAACTCTGCTAAAAATTAAGCTGATTTGAAGAGAGAATTTCAGAACAAAAATAAGGGCAGATAAAGGTGTATCTTTTAGACATAAGTGGGCCTGTACGCTGAAGATTACAGCTAACGATAAAGCGTCCAATATGAGGACCAACAGTGCTTCTTGAGGTAAATCAGGGCAGATAAAGGTGTGTCTTTTAGACATAAGTGGTCCTGTATGCCGAAGATTACAACTTACGATAAAGCGTCCAATGTGAACACCAACAGTGCTTCCTGAGGTAAATCGATATCGTGCGTGTCTTTGAGCTTCATGTCAATGTGCCGCGTTTGCAGTGTAAAGACAACCCATCCTTTATCTGTAAAAATAGCTGCCAATGTAAAGAAGTGAATAAAACATTGATAGAAAATCATCATAGGTTCTCAAGAGAAGGATTCATGATACTGATTTTGACAAGAGAAGAGCCTCAGAATCACTTTTCTCCGATTATACGCGTTTTGGGGCTGGTGGTGGGGTTGTCTGCCTCGAAAACATTGTTTTATTACAGTTTTAGTTGTAAATGAGAAAAGGTGTCTTTCTCCACTATAAGCGAGAGCACTCCAAGTAATTACTGTGAAAAACCCCTTCCTTCAGCATTTTTTCAGAACATTTTGTATCTATTTGTCTTGCTAACTACCAATCAATAAAAGTATTATTTAACATTATTCTATGAATGGAAACAAGTGTCGGTCTCAACGGAGGGAAAACACTATAATGCAATTTGCATATAAAAATGAACTTATTTATTGGCTAGTCAAGCAGCCATCTTCACAGTTAGTACATACTTTGTATTTAGTATCATACAGTCATTTCTCTCTGGCAGGACAATGCGTGTGATATTGGACGGAGTTACCTCCTCAGAGTATCC
>JAAAKL020015997.1:0-11229 GCA_010016065.2 Carybdea cf. marsupialis auct. non (Linnaeus, 1758)
ACAGCATCAAAGTAAAGCAAATAAGCAACGATTCCTCAAGTGCGTAAAGACAAAACTCTTCATTCGTCTTGCAAATCTATTTTTAACAGGACAATATTCAATGCCAAGTTTTTCTGCTTTTGACGCTTTACGCTTCTTAAAATTAGTAAAATTGCTCTACACGAGACATCAAGTGCTAATACAGGTTATTGTTCTTGCAAGGCATCTTTTCATTCAATCTGACGCAATCAGTATTCACATACGTCCACAACAAGTAAGGCCACAACTTGGGAGATCACAACATGGAAGACGGAGTCAAAAAGCCTGCCTTAAGCGGTCAGCGGATTCTACAATCTCTACTCAAAGTTCCCTGGAATCACCAGGAGCAACTTCTTTTATTACACTATCCATTTTCTTGTCTGTGTAAATTAAACAAGACGTTAAAATATTCATCTTTACGCATTACTTCAATCTTTTCGCTGACTAGTCGCAAGTCGTTGAGAGGAAATGTTTTACATGAGATCTGCACAAAATGATGACCGAAAAGTAAACCATAGTAAAACATGAGGATCTGACTATTCATCGCTTGATACAAAGCTCAGGGAGTCATTTTTGGTATTGTATTTGGTGTTAAACTCACCCTTAATTGTCTCGTTTGAGTAGTCACCTCTTTTCTTCTGGCTTATTAGACAACACTACAACAACAGAACTCTCCGTGTCTCTGTGTGTGTGCAGGACAACAGTTGTCTAAAGACAGTGACGTCTTCAACAGAGAGTCATTGTAATTTTCTGACAATCACACTTAGTATTAGCTATTCAATATGAAATTCGAGCCCTCGTGCTCCGCTGTCATCCACCCGTGAGAAAAACGTAGCCGATGTACAAACATCGTTACTCTTGCTGTCTTTTATTCTTAGCCAGTCATAACGATGAAACAGAAGCGCGTTTCAGTTAGTGTGTTAATTTATACCAGCATCTAAAAGGAGGCAAGCATCTAAAAGGAGGCAAGCATCTAAAAGGAAGCAAGCATCTAAAAGGAGGCAAACATCTAAAGGGAGGCGAACGCAGTATTATCATGTAAAAATGACAGACATACCATCCTAAAACTGTTTGATTCTTTGCTGGCAATGCTTGTCACTTAACGGTGACAATGGAGAATACAAAAATAACATTTGTCTTCGACTCAACTCAACAATTAGATATATTATTAGCATAGTAACCACAGGCGTACAGGTGGGGGATACAGTGGAATTGTCCCTCCCAATTTTTAGAAACTCGAAATTCGAGTAAATACCATCGCCTATACCTAGGTAAAAAGCGGGTAAAATAGTTCGAAATATCAATATTCAGTTACGTTTTTCAAATGAAATCTAACCTGAAACTGACAGATTAAAATCTGTCTGGGAATATTTTAGATCTAAAAGTAGAGAAAAATTCATTATTCGCCATGAAAATTGAAATGGTCAAGTAGTCTTTTGATAGCTATTAGGCTTTTCAAAGACCGTTAATTTGCTTGTCAATGTTTATTATTTCCAAAACTATGTTGTTTTGATCAAGTATAATTATATAATTGCCGTTGGTACTTAATAATTTAGTTGCTGGGAATATATGGAAAATTATTGCACTTGCAATATCAAGATAGATAATTATAAACAGCATTCACTGGTCCGGATCCAGGGGAACGTAAGGAGATACGTCCCCTACATGTTGCAGATGAATAGTTTTAGACTAAGGATTGTTACTCATGCGCAGGAAAAAGTGAGATAGGATAAAAGTCTCTACCAGCAGAATACCTTAGATAAACAGAAGGGCCTATGCACCTTTCCTTCTTCCTCTTGATTCCTCGTCCGGTACTTCAGTATATTCTATTTAACTGATATATTTTGGCTTGAGGCTTTCATAGAGAATTTACTCAAAAATCGCAAGCGGTTTTCTGTTATAGTGTTGAACCAGTTAAGGTTGTAGAAAACAAATAATCTGGTATGGAATTATCAAGAGTGGAAGGCCTAAGGCATTACTTTTATAAGGTGTGTTGGCCGTCCTCTCTTGGAAATTTTTGAAATTTTGAACTACATAATGACTACAATTAGAACTTGCCACTCCACATTATACCTTATTTGCTCAAACTAAGCTTGTGTAACTTTTTTATGACACTGACAGTGGACACGGCATCTCTCCATTGGGATGTCAAAAGGTATTACATCTGAGGTAGTAATGTATTTAGTGAGTGCAAAGTCAGGGTCATCTATTACCTCATTAAAATTGCTTTTCCAAACGGATCGATCAACGGAATTATTTTGATTGCATCAATCCATTTATTGTATACGAACGATTCTTGTAGCATGCTGTAGCATGGTCCTGTTAAGGCAATTTTCGTTGAGATTTCTGATTTGTCATCAAGCATTGATTTTATGTAGGAGACAGCCTGATAATTTTTTATGTTTGATGTTTTTATCTCCATTATGTGAAAAAGCGGCTATGAAGATGCTACTGAAAACACGATTTCATCCAGTTTGAAAGCATATTCTAAAATAGTTTATTGGATTAAGCTCAATTAACTATAAAAATGGAGGAAGTGTTAATCTGACTAACACTGTAGTTTCCGTTGTTGTTTTGTTGATATTGTCATAGAACTTAATGAGACCAATTACGTTTGACAACATCTTTATTGCAATCCTATTATATGTGGCATGATGTCAACTTTTTGGGGGTCAAAGAGCTAGAATACAAATTCTTTCATCTTATACACAAAGGCGAGGAGTGAACGTTTTCTACTGCCTATTGTAGATATGATGCAAGTAAATATAATCATAACTGACTTTCAGCCACTTGCCGAAATATAAGTTCGTTTATTCAATTACTTTTTGGTAAACTTTATTGGCTAATACAAGACGTTTATTATTACTTAATCTTCTTGTCTAACCTGTTTATATTTTCTGGCTTTTACTCTCTCATATTTTTGTCACAGCACAGATTCATAAAAAATCCACTTAATTTAGTACATATTTTACCGTTCTTCTGCCTCTCTCATACACTGGAATTTAAGACTTAAATAGTTTCTCCAACTATGCATATTAACTGCTTTTGGTCCTTTCAAAAGTCCTGTTTCGAAGATGGGATAGTGAATACTTTATGTGGCGTATGTAAGACACCGGCAGTATGACATTAGGTTGGTCTTTGACGTTCCGATTTCTGTTCCAAGAATAAGAAAAGCACGGCAGCATTTCTTCAAAATCAGTCTCCGTTCCCTTTTACTTGGTTTAGTTGGTGATATCTGTACTACATGATATCAAAATAGTTATGCCACTGATCGATGGTCCCAAACAGCGTTAAGTATTGTAAAGGCGATAAACAGACGCTTCATCTTCTCAGCAGTTGTGACTACTGTGGTTTGGATTATGTGCGGTTGAAGCTTGGTATTTTTTTAAATGTTCTAAGGAGCTTGAATCCTCAAACTTGAGGCTCGGTTGCTTGCACTGACGATTTGTAAAATGTTTACAAAAAATAATTGAAAGAGCAGCAGAAATAAGAAGAGATTCTCTTTTCAGATGAGCCTAAAACGCCTGGACAACTAAGTTGCGTGGAACTAGGATGTGGCACGAATTAGGCATTCTAGCCAATCCGCCGTCTTTGTCGTCAGTTTCTATGGAGATACTTAGATCATAGAATAGAAACTACTTGTCATCACAATTGAGCAAGCTAGGGACGTACTCAAGAAAACGTTTCACTTAGTGGCCCGGGTACACAAGAGATCCAGCTCATGCCCTTGATCTCGAAATTATTGTTGAAGAATTTAGGAGGTGTGAATACATCATGGTTATCATGGAAACAGATTGGACTGGAGTCATGGGAGCTCCCTTTGCGGGCGTCATCAGCGACAGGGTCGGGGAATGGCCCCACTTTCTTTGGCAGAAATGGATATAAATGCATAGTTTGTTGTGTTATCGAGAGATTTGACTTTTATTAGTTTGATTTTGACTCCCGTCACTCTTCTAAGCATTCTGGCTCCATCGTCATGTTAATTCCATTGGCAGCCGCATAGGTAACTAACTGAAAATGCAACTGTCTGTAAGGGAGTGAAGCTGCAAAGATGTAAGGGGAAACAAGTAATTTGTATGAGCCTTATCTTTAGATGGATTATCTTCTTATATACTTCCAGAGCGGCCATGAAATTATCTTTCTTTTACTCTGGCCTAACCTGAATTCTAAAGATCAAAACCAAAGTTCCTCTGTGTCTGAAAAACCATTTGAATGGTGCTTCAACATTTTCAAAATTACCGCTTTTTATTCAATTCATAATAGTTTAAATCCTGTGTGAACATTCATTTATCACAGCAACATCCTTCACAAATACATTCATGGAGAAATGGAGATTGTGATTGAAGAGGCTGTCGAGCAGTCAAGTAAACATAATGTGCCCAGTGTACGTTGCATCCAGAGGACACAGGAAATCTCTCAAGTAACGTTAATAAAGAGGAAGAAGTCACTATTTCTAGCTTGCTTTGGCTTTAATGGTAAAAGAATTAGTAGGAGACCAACAGAGAAAGGATAGAGTACACATTAGGATCTACCCAATGAAGATTTAGGAGAGACAAGGGCAGAAGGAAATATCGGCTAGTCCTATCAAGCTCGTAAGGCAAGCTAAGACAATAACATTAGAAGTGAGCGTAGTTGATTGGCTAATGTTGCACCACATAACGCATTTATTGAATTTATGGCACTCTTTGCTTATTGACCTTGAGAGCAGTTGCCCACTCGAGGTACACTCTTATTGAATGCTGGGTGAATGTTTAGCTTTCAGTATTGTCGGAAACTATATAATTCTTATCTTCTTCAACAAATAAGAAGCAATAATAGAATGCCAATATGTACCAAGCGAGGTCCAAGTCTTTGCTAGGAATAAATCCCAGTTTCACTTGAAAATTTCCTGTAACTTTGCTTCTAAAGGTGTGATACTTCTTTAAGGTTTGCCGGTACCCCCACCCTACAGAGTACTATGTATCTATATATTTTCCGACTTTAAACTCTTCAAATGCACTCGAAGGAAGGTATTGGGCAGCCCATGCACATACGCACGTAACTGTGGTCAACACAAGCAATAGCAAAACGTAGGGAACCGTCCAACTTAACAAATTTTAATCTGCTTTGAAAATTTGTAATTGGTTTGCCAATTAAACACCTAAACCCTGATCTTTACAACATTCTCGAACTTTGAAAAGTTCAAGTACCTGTGCTAATCACAGTATGTCTATTTTGCTCGATTTATTCCGTTTTAATGGGAAGTTTAGATTTATAGATAGGTCATGTCTAAAGGTTAATGCTTAGAGCTACATGTTGCTCACCTTTGTGATTAGGGACTGTGATGATTATAGACAGAAGTAGTGACAGTACGGCTTAAAGTAACAACTATTACCAATACCATCAGCGGAATCTTTTTAATTTCTATTCTTGTTCCAGTTATCACCATTACTGCTATCTTCATTATCATTCTCATCACCGACAACATCCTTCTCGTCATTCATTATTCTAACCACAGCCATCATCACATCATTGTGATCATCATCACAGACTATATTACGTACCTCATGATCCTTGGAAATCGTCCAAAGTTATTCATTGATAAACTTGGACAGCTCCATCACTGTTTGATCACGGTAATTGTGATTATGGGTGACCTATACTACATCTTGCAGAGGCCGTATTTCAAAGGTTCCGGGTAACTGTCCGTTGTGCCCATTCCTTAAGAAGAACCTCCTGATACTTCTTGTAAATGAATATATAAACTTAAATACAGGAAAATGTGGAAATTTGAAATCCTTTGTTGTGGTGGGAATAGAAAACAGTGTCGTTTATCAGTGCATCACCGGTAAAATGATGTGCATTGATAAAGTAATTGTTTAGTTGTGAAGTAACGCCTCTGAATATAGAATCATAAATATCAGTTGGATTTAGGCTATTGGAAATAAATTAATGAAAAGGTTATTCTATTGAACGTGAAACAACAACTATCAACCCTTGTTAAGCCCCACTTATGTACAATGACCGTTGGGAAAATTCTAATTCTAGGGGACTTCTGGTTTGAGTGAGTAAGTTTGGTAATATTGTTACACAAACACCCATATAAAGGACATTTTATGAAAGGCAAAATACTAAAGATAACATTCTTTATAATCATGAACTAAAACATTGATAAAGTGATAAATGAGATATAGACATTTTGAAAAATATTGTTCGTTTTAGGAAGAAAAAATATTAAATATCTCTGTAGACAGATTGAGTGTATTATGTCAAAACTTCCATTTCATTGTTTATATTTGCTACTTTACGCAAAGTCTCTTAAATTGTAATAGCCGATTACCAACTGTCACTACCGAAAACACAGAATATCAGGAAATCATACACTAGTCGTTAAAAGTTGGACATGGAACTTTTGTCGATGGAATGGCCCTTTAAAAGATTTGATAACAACTTGGCCTCTAACTATCCTATTTAAAATGACACGAGAGGAAATCATATTCTTCGAAGCTCCATTTTCTCTTTTCCCTAACAGATAATGATCGTACGCTCTTACTGTTTATTGAGTCCCAGATTTTGACCTTGCAATTACGGAACAGGTTGTAAAGTCAACTCATCAAGAGCCTGACTGACGACTTTTGGCAAAAAATTACTATGGCTCTTACATTTAACTAGCAGAACTTAAAGGGGAATAGAATATACGACATCACGGACACGTTCGCTTTCGTTATTCGGGTTTAGACCATTTTGTGTTTTTACACTCTAACTAGAATCTTGCCAAACACTCGTTATAAAGAAGGGAGTTCTTTATGTAGTACCGTTACGTTTTGCAATCTTCACGAAATATTCAAAGCCAGATTAACAAGGATACTATTGATGTTGATGCAAGAAGCCTCTTCCTGAAATAGGCATATAGGAAAATATATGGAAATTTACGGATTGATGATAGAGATGCTAAGGAGTTCTTCTCGTATATTAACTACAAAATGATTCTCATGATGAACTTCCGGATGTTCAGATAGAGCCTATATACAGTTAAATTGGTCCTGTGCTTGGCGGCGACGTAGCGATTATGTCGTTGTGTTTATTGTTAACCATAGGTAGATTTTATTTAAAGGTGTCAGAGACAATTGTAAGCTGAGCTGGAATACGGATGAAGGAGCATGATGATGTTTGTAAGACATTCGAGTTTGTCCCGAAACTAGCATCATGGAGTATTGAGCACACCAACGACAAAGCTAAGAATCTGGCTTTCTCTTATCCAGATGACTTGGACTTCGTGTTTGTTAAGACTTATATAATGGCAATTGAAGTTTGAAGCAGTTAGAGTGACAATCTGCCTAGGATAAGATGATCTGATGTAATCTTTTCTGCATTAAGTCTACATTTCAGACCATTGCTAATTTGCTAGTGAGTATTGATGCTACGCAGCTTGATGTTAATCTTGAGTTTTCAAAGTAATACCCAGTCACTAATCTTTCTGTTGCTATAATCTGGCTTATTGCGTCGCGTGCAATTAAAATGGTCTAAGTGTGCATTTTGGTGTGGTGAATGTACGAGACATCAATGCCTGGCCTTGGCGCTGCAGCATCCAGCCTTGGACCTATCGCAACGTAATAGGTTTTTACGTGCTACATACTCAGTCAAAAATCAAACAAACGTACCTTTATTTCTATTTCACTTCAAGAGAGATTTGGAAAGGTCTCATTAATTAAGACTTCGCATTTTTACTTACTCGTACAATCAGTTCCTGATACACCTGTACACACTTATACTAAGCATATCTTTGTCATAAGGTGTTAGAGAGTGATTCAAGGAAATTGATTGTATGGCTACTTTTCTTCGTAATGTGGTAATATTTTACAATTTCATTTGTCTTGATGTCTGAAACAATTATTATGCACATGATTTTATCACTCCTATGATAATACAGAGATTTATTTGGTTTCTGTATTCCCCTTCATTGAAGAGATAATATTCTTAAAGGAAGCCTGTTATGCAGTAATGTCCGTTACTCAAATGTTGACAAATACTGCCAATCCTTTGATATATCATATTTCTCAACGCCTCATCACTTTGATTTTGTTAAATAATGAGGATTTTGGAATACCGAGTAGTTGAAATTATATTCGTATTGTATTAGTTTGTGATGAGAAATACATGTAAAAACACACTTCTTTTATTTCAGCTCTTCTAATGCAATTCTCAGATTCTTTCACACCTTTTATTAAACAATAAATTATGGTATCATAAATTGTGCAGTTACGTTTGCTTTCAGTGCATGATGCTGCAAAGAGAACATGATATTAATATGCAGTAGTAAAAATCATAAACGAACCATCATACCAATTTCCGCTTTCATATAGTATTAGATTCTACCTTGTTGTATCGTGCACTCTAGAAATAGTATCAATGATACTTGTTGGAATTTATGTATCTATATGTATATATGTATAAGTACATATTGTATATTGTATTATATATATGTACGTATACATGTAAATGCAAAGGTATTGACACTAGCAATGGCAGTACTCAATGCATAAAGCAGAGCTTGTTAAACTTTAAGGCAAGAGAAAACAACATTTGTTGCTACACCGTGTTTTGCGCGTAATGGCGATCGTTCAGGTAACTGGACAACAACATTCAGAAGTTGCCTGAACGATCGCTATGAAGCGCAAAACACGGTGTAGCAACAAATGTTGTTTTCTCTTGCCTTAAAGTTTAACAAGCTTTGCTTTAGCAACAAATCTTGTTTTCTCTTGCCTTAAAGGCAACGTATATATGTATGTATGAATGAATGATGTATGTGTGACTATATGTAGTTATATATTTAAACTTTGTAGGGGAAAGATCTACCTAGAGCAAAATTCAATTTAGTAACCAACCATTCTTTAACTAATTCCGATGTATATACAAATACATGTGTATACACATACATAAATGAATGTGAGTGGGTGGGTGTGGTTCTTGTTTAGATCAGACTACTTTAAATCAACAACGTCTTTTAAGTACGAACATAAGGACATTAGGAAGAAACACAGAAGAGTTTCCACAATCTTACCCAAGCTTTACTTAATCCTTTGAACTAGCATGCTCCAAATGCCAACATATGTCTGTCTTTCAACCACCGACAGACTATTGCGTAGCAAGAGTATGCGATTTTGTTTTGGAGGGGACTGCAGTCCAATTCAAAGCCAATAACACCCCTTGAAGAGGATCTTTTCTTCATTTTGTCTCGTTTTACTAAGGCTGTTGATGCTGGTAGATAGTGCAGGTAAAACAATGTGGTGTCTATGATCAGAGGTGGAACATCTCTTTCTAAATTGATGATAATATACTTGTCTTGTAGCTTGTTTCATCATCCCAGGGCGATGTTGATTTCTATTTAGATGTTATTGTGTAGAGAATAGCAGTTTAGTTTTTATAGGGACCCCATTCTATACGATAGCATTATCAAAACCATCGCTATGTGCTGTCCAATCTGTAAAGCGAGTTCAACGTTACGGTCTTTGTACAAAAGCTTCTCCGTTTATCGATGTAATTCTAACAACGAAGATAGTCTTGTCTAGCAATGTAGCAGCTTATCGACGGCTGCAGATTGTCGTATTGATTAAAACCATGGAACAAGTAAGCCATTCAAGAGTATCTTGTGGCGTAGCGTAAACAACCGAGATTTTAACGTATTGCTATTGAAATTGAGTTGAATAACTTCAGCGATTTGCTTAACATTCTTAATTGTCTACAAGACAGAGATAAAGACGAAAAGGGTTCGAAATATTGATCAAGGAAACTCAAATCAAGCAATTCGGTAGTGTTCCAAACAAAAACAAAGATGGCAATATTTAGCTTCAAACTATGGCAAAGAAAGCGGGGCCTGATAAAATTTTCTATTAGCTTATGGTCATGTACATTGCAGGCAGTATAGAATCGACAAACATTACTATAATTCCGGACTCAGGGCGTCAAAACACTGTCTGTTATTGATATTATGCAGAGAGTAAATTAATAAAAACAAACTTACCTTTTGTGTAGCCAACGTTAAGAGATGATGCAGATGAGGGAGAGAAATTTCGTAGAGTAATCAGCAAAGAGGCAGCACTAAAGGCATTCTAGGCAGCCTCTTTAACTATAGGCCGTCATTCTCAACCATTGTGATGAATTTCTTGGAACATAAGTTATTGTCAATCAGTATACGAGAATGAAAGTAACTTTTTCTTGCTGTATATGCGAATTATGCAATAGGATGTAGAATCTGTTTATGTTGCAAGGCTTTCTTTGGTTTGCAACAAGGAAAGAAATAAGCAACTTTATTTTCTTTGTTGCCTATCAAAATAAGATAGACATACTAGAAGCATCAATCACGAGGTGTTTTCTTTATTGTTCCTCTCTCTCTTCCTTTGGTGTGCTAACCAGTTGTGTACCTGTGTCTGCCTTACAACCGGTCGGGGGGACGCAATAAAGAGCAAATTGACTCTACTGGGATGAAACCGTACTGTAGCAGCTTCCAATTGACTCTCCTCTCTTTTTCTACAGTTGCTGTTGATATCGAAATCCAGCATTATTGGTGGTTCATGAGTATTATAATTGAGACTAATAAATCAATCGAGAATATTCCTTTCTGTCATGTTTTCATTACACATTTTAAAACTAGCATATTGCACACATGAAACATCACCTTCTATGCTATTGCATATATAAATGTTGCCTTTTTTACTTTCCCTCGCTTATTGATATATTGCTAAGACGTATAAGCGTGATGAGATTTCGTAGAGAGCAATCCTTTTATTTGGTTTGCGTTAATCTGCAGGATCTTCTCAAAGAGTCTTGTAGCTATTGTGGATAGTAGATATAACATTTGATAAGAAATCTCAAGAATAGAAACACATATGCAAGTTAACTTAGCAAAACTGTCTCAATGTCAGAATTAATCCTTTTTCTATATTTGAGTAAGACAGTAAATATAATAATGTAATAATATATAAAAGTAATAATGATTTGGATTCCAAGGACAACATTTCCTAGATTGCCACAGCTCATACGCTCTTGCATAGAGCTGAATTTATTGACAGAAGCATACTTTACGTCACTCATTAATTTATAAAATGGGCTGTCAGGTTTTATATATATAAAGTAGATCCTATTGAGATACAACTGTATTTATAGTTATATTTACAATGAATGTGCGAGTTTCCGATGTCCTGCCCCCAGCTGAAATCGAGTGTCTTTCAAGGA
>JAAAKL020015998.1:0-11228 GCA_010016065.2 Carybdea cf. marsupialis auct. non (Linnaeus, 1758)
GTCTATGATCATACCACTTGTCATTGTATTCAAGTTTATGACTTTTGCATAACTGCCAATGAATTACCTGAGCAATTTTGTCATGTCTCCACTGTTTATATTGCTTTTGTGCAAGATTTTTACACTCTGAAATAAGGTGTGCAATAGTTTCTTCACGCTCTCCGCAAATTCTACAGAGGAGGGAAATGTTTTCCTTGTCAATATGATGTTTTATTGCGCGAGTTCTAATGGCTTGCTCCTGAGCAGCCATTAACGTGCCCTCCGTGGCTTTCTTGAGGTCTCCTTTTCTCAACCAATCCCAGCTTTTCTCATCTTTAAAATCAGTACTATTGTGAAGTTTTTTCTTTTTAAATTGTTTTTTCGTTTATCGTCGATGGCTTTCTTGTCCATTCCGATGTCAATCACTCCCTCTCTTTGGATCTCAATGAGCATTGCTTCCTGACTGTTGGAAAGGTATTTATGCAAAGAGTTCTTTTCGATCTGAACGCAGTCCTCAACACTGATTAGACCCCTTCCGCCTTCGCTTCGTTTGAGGTATAACCTGTCTACATCACCTTTTTTATGGAACATGCTATACATGGTCAAACACTTTCTTGTCTTCCTGTCTAGCTCTTGTAGCTCATTGATCCTCCAAGTTACTATCCCAGCCATATAACGAATTATGGAGACAGCTCTTGAGTTAATAGCAGTTATGGTGTTCTTACTGTTTAATTTTGATTTAAGGATGCTTTTCAACCTTCTCAGGTATTCTGCTTTGATATTTTCCTTTATCTGTTTGTCTTTTATTCCATCAGCCTCCAGGATTCCAAGGTACTTATAGCCATTATCAACATCAATCTCCTTCATCATCTCACCTGAGGGAATCTCTATTCCTTCACAACTGATATGCTTTCCCTTTTTCATGATCAAAACACCACACTTTTTGATACCAAAATCCATTCTTATGTCTTCACTAAATATTCTTACAGTGTTGACTAGACTTTCCAGTTGTTTTTCTGTTTTTCCGAACAGCTTTATATCATCCATGTATAATAAATGGTTTATGGACGGACCTGATTTACGAAGCTCGTAGCCAGCCTTTACTTTGCGCAATATGAATGATAGTGGTATTAGGCAGATTATGAAGAGTAAGGGGGATAAGCTATCACCTTGAAAGATACCTCGCCTTATTTTCACCTTCCCAAGAGACTGTCCATCAGATGTTAGTTCTGTTTCCCAGTGTTTCATGCTTCTTTGAATGAGCTCCTTTATATTTTCTGCTATCTTGAGGATCTGGAGGCACTTTATGATCCATGAGTGTGGGACCATATCAAACGCCTTTTTGTAGTCTATCCAGCCCATGGCCAGGCCAACTTTCCTCCTTTTACAATTTTTGATGATAGCTTTGTCAATGAGTAATTGGTCTTTAGTACCCCTTGACTTCTTTTTACAGCCCTTTTGTTCATCTGGCAGTAATTTCTCCTGCTCGAGATGCTTATAGATGTCTTCTGCCAGGATGCTTGTAAAGAGCTTCCACATAAGGGCGAGACATGTTATTATTATTATTATTATTATTATTGTTATAATTATTATTACTGTAGCTATTATTATTTTAACAATACTGGTGTTATTCGTTTGTGTATACCTGTTGTAGTTGAACAAATACAATTTCTATAAATGCACAAAAAATATTTACCACTTTTATTCGGTTGCATCCCTGTAAAAAGATTCACTATTTGACTGATTCTTTTCGCAGTTGTTATTTTCGGGAGATATTTCAATCGTCCTACATTTGTTTGAGAGAAGATATTAGTATTCACTTGTTGAAAGACAACAGTGGGAAAACGTTTATGACTTACAGCTGTTCTCCCATTACGAATTCGTAGCCTTGAATACTCACGGTCGGCGATGGTTTATGAACTCTTTGGGATTGACAAACATGTGCAATCACGTCTACAACATCCCTTGTTAATGTTAAATACATGCATATTAGTACATCCCTCATGCATACACGCAGTTTTTGGAGGTACTCTTGTTATTAGTCAATCATTCATCGCTGGACGACTTGCTGGCAGCCACAGGAGGGTGCTTCTTATAAGGGATTTCAGATAAAGGCGAACATGGGGGTTATAATTTGGTAAGGGGTTTGCGCCACAGGATACGCTCAGTAATGTTCTTTACACAGAAAACACTGTGGGTTGAATTTTTATCTCGAGTCATACTTACATCGTCTTATCTCCAGTACACTAAAAAATCAATCGATTGATGACTCAATAAGCAAAGATCAGTAATAGTAAAAGGAAAGATTCAAGCAAATAGGCAATGTGGACAAGAAGAGAAGCGATAATTTTTGAAGATATGTCTCAGATGTTTAACTAGATAATTACCCTTTTCAGACAGAAACTAATGTAGGAAAGATGGGAGTAGCTTTGAGTAAGCACGTTTTCTTTATTGAGGATTTTTATTACCTTTGTAGCTTACTCTAAGCTGCGGAAACAACGATGCTAACTTTGTTATCATACTTACCCTAGCACCCGCCAAAATATCTGCTACAAAAGGGTTTTTTAAGTTATCATAGTTAATTTTATTCGAAAAATTTGTTGATGGTACAGAATAATAAGACTGCTCAAAGCAGCGAATTCATTTTGTACTTAAAGTCATGTTTTGTCTGACACTCCTCAGAGTACAAAATCGTCAGAATATTAATGGAGGAGTGTCAGACATAAAAAGCTTTTAAGTACAAAATGAATTTGCTACTTCGTGTAGTTTTATTAATTTGATGCTATACAGATTATCGTGCTTTAAAGTAAAGTGTAGTAGCATGTATCTGCAGCAATCTAAGCATATCCGAAATCAGAGATACGCTCTATCCGCTTAGCACGATTATGCGGTTGTTCTCCCTGCTCTTGCCGGTTTGGTTTATAGTTGTTAGTTTACGATGATCACAGACACATTTGTTACATCCATTGTAAAATACCTACAGGACATCAACACACCCAGCAGTGTAAAGCGCTAGTCGTGACTTGAGAGTGGACATAATCGGAATGTTACCCATGAATAGACTATACGTTTTTATTTCCGAAATATCGTCCTGCCCTGGACATTGCTTATAACTTTGAAGTACGCTAGCTTTCTCTTTTTTTAGGAATCTTCTGGAGGGAATTTCCGGATTGCAATTTCTGGCTGAACAGTTTGACGATATAGATAGGATTACGGAAATTTCACAGCACACTACGAACACAGCCTAGTTTTTGATTATCAAAAATTTGGCAGCAGTTTTTTCCGGAGATATGTATATGTGAAGGCGATACAACAGTTGAGCAGGTGCGAAGTTTCTGTGCACTTTGCGAAGTTTCTAGTCACGTAAACTGTCAGCGAGAAAACTGACAGCCATCAAGTCAAATAAGGTAGAACAAGTGTAAGTGCAACTAAATGGCTGATAAGATCGCTAATGCACTGCTATTAACCCACTAAACAATGCAAAGTTTGGTTTCCATTTTAAATAGATCCATTCGTTATATTTTACAAACTCAAAACTTGTACATATCCAATAAGCCGTGGAAACCTGAGACGTATCAAATGATGGATACATCGATTTGCGACCTACCATTCAAACATGTGAATAAGGATAGTTAATTATTCCACTGCGCCTTGGGGGGGACAGAGATTTTAGTGATACATTGTAACGGTGTGAAGGAGGGTGTAGAGGGGTAATGACTCTGAATCGTGACGCAAATGGGTAAAGTGGGTAAAGTTGAATATTTAACCCTATCCAGACCGGGTTAGTTTGGGATTCCCAGGACTAGTACGGGGAGGGGTATGAAACTTCTCGGGTACGATCATGCATCTTTAAGTTAAAGAAATTATCTAACTTGTGTCAAAAACCAGGCATTTCGTGTATTATTTTAACTGATGAGCGCCAACTACAATTGTAGATTGGTGTTGGACATCTTCCGTTCTTTTGCACTTGGTCAGTTTCTTTCTGATACTGGTAATTTTTTTCCAAATGTTCGGCTTTCCCTTATTTACTCTTTTTTAATGATCACTTCGCCTAATTGGGGTTTGTTCTTTTTAGTCTTCTTGTTCTTCTTCCTGTTCGTCTTCGTTTTCTTCTTCGTCCTCTTCGCCTTCGCCTTGTTTGTCTTCTGCTACGTCGTCTTCTCTGTCCGCTTTTGCGTCGGTGTCTTCTTCTGCGTCTTCTTCGTCTTCTTCTTTCCCCCCTTCGTCCTCTTCCTTTTCGCAGTCTACCTCGTCTTCCTCTTTTTCTTCTCCCTCTTGTTCTTCTTCTTTTCTTCTTCTTATTCCACTTCTTCGTCTTTCTTTTTCGACTTCTGTTTCTTCTTTTCATCTACTTCTTGCACTTTTGAAACACACTGATTGTATTTAGAGCAAGCGCAGTGGCCGCGAGTAAACTGAATTTTCGATTTAAATATTGATAAAAAGTTGCATTGTTGTAAGATATTGTTGCATTGTTCATTGTAGCAAATTTCTATTGATGTTGGATCTGCTATAGTTGGCAGGAAACGTACACAAATGACTTGATAAGCAGATACTACCAACTAGAATAGGATTAGCGGGGAAATAGGATATTGTTATTCTTGTACACTATTCAAAGTTTCAGGAAGAATAAGTGGCATTGAAGTTTAAGAATTTTATTTATTTGCAAGCTAGATATATTGTACATGTACTGCACTACATTCTATGCAACGAGTTTGTTAACGTGTAATCTACCACATTTTGTCAGATTTTTATTAATATGCATTGGAATTAGGTATTGTAATATGTTCATGACTTTGTCGAGAATGTATAGTGTCTGTTTGGTTCTGATTTGGCATACAAGGTCAGCCCTTATAGAGGATCGATCCAGCAAACAGAGTTAAAGTCGCCGAATTTTGTTACTTGTGGAGGTGAGGCATAATTGTAGGTGTTAATTGGCGAAAGTCCATTTTTCTATAACTTATACCTGGTCTTAGTCATGACAAGTTCATCGATGACTCGCAAATGGAGATATACTTGAAGAGGGTGCAACGTTTAGAATAGCGCTGATAGACCCTGTTTTCCCGTTATGATTTGAATTGTTGTAGCTATGTGCCCATCCTTTCTTCGCCCCAGTCACAACTTGATCATCCAATTTTACAACTATGAACTTCTTAGTTTGCTCAAGGCATTTTGAGGGTCATTCTTTTTTTGGCTCGTGAGTAGCGATTCTATGTACAATCCCACTACGAACTACCAGTAGAAGCATACTTTGGTGTTGTACACAAATAAGGCGGATTCCCACAAGTTGGTTGCTTTCGGCAGATTTTAGAATTTGGATTAGATATTCTATTTTTTGAACATCCCTCCCAAAAAAAGTGAGCTGTCCACGTAATGACCAGCAGCCAGGTGAGTTCCTTACAGTGGAATGTTATGAATATCGACATATGAAAGTAAAATTGTAAAATATGTGACCATAAGAAGGACAAAGTCTGGAGGATTTTGGCTACTGTTTTTCACAACATACGGATATGTGAAGAATGCTGAACCTCAACAAGTAGAATTGATTTACTTGACGTATTGTTATTACCGCTTCCCCAAAATAGACTACACACAATCTTTTCCCAAGCTGGGCGCTTTACGGCACTGATGGAGCAACGTGCGGATGAGTATAAATGTCAGTTATCTCTTTCTTCACACATTCGATCCAACTTCAACAAGATCGACCTCGTGGTCAAGAAACGTAATTACCCTCATGCCAGAGATAATTGTTAGGTATGTGATTTAATGGGTTAGACAGGAAAGACGTCTTTGAGCGATAGACACTGAATTGACTTGAACGCTGTAAAATGTGAGAGTTGTGAACGAAATGGAACTAATTCACTGTCTCGCAGCGCCAGAGACCCTTGATTTCAAATGCATTTAGCAATGTAAAAGGAATAGTCATGCTTTTAAACCCATACTGTAATATATGCAGGATTAAGAGGCCTCCGATTGATGAAGCTTTGAAAGAAATGGTTCCGACTCTTTCAACCTTCCTACAGTTAGGTATGGGAAAGTGAATCCGTATACTTGCCATCGAACCTAGTATTTAGTAGTAAATGCCACAAGCTAAATTAAAGTTAGGATATCATGTGAAAATCAGGACGTCTTCTTTTAATAAAGTATCAAACCTAGTGCTATTCCTCTTTGAAGCCAAATGAATGTAACTAACTGTTATGTTGCTAATGTCAGCTCATTCTCAAGTCTTCCAAACAGTAGCCATGAATGTCGAAATAGGCTGCTATTATTAGGTAACCAGGAGCTGATCATTTTTGTATCTAGAACTACACATTTAATGTGAGAAAGATGGTGGAACAGAAATTCTGGAATCTGTTTGGGTGGATTACAATGATATTTCAACATCATTCCTGAAAATATTGTCGAGTCACTTATTCTACAGCTCTTACTCTAAGGGCCCCGTTGTTCTTCGTGAAGGATCTTCAGGTGTTAAGAGTGTGCATAAAATCAAAGCGAGTAAACATTAACGTGGTGATTTTGTCAGGTTTAAAGTGATAATGGCTTCGAATAATGCCAATAAAGTGAAGCTTAACGTTTAAGTTTGAAGTTAACTCATGGTTCTGCTTTACTCCTAACAAGATAACTACTATGTGCTTATTACATGTGCTAAATTGCAATTCGATTCTCAGTTTGTCGCATTTTTTCATTGCATAATACATTCCAAGCAAGAGAATGGTGTTATTGACTATAGCACTCAACCTTCATCACTGTAATCTATTTTAATGTAGCTTACGTACAATCAAGTTGTTCATAGCTTAGTTGCATACTTTGATAACAGAGTCCGTTTAAACGAGTTCTTGTGTGGTGATAAAGTTAACATGTAATTTATCATTTGATAGATGTGTAATGAAGTATTGCTTATTTTAAAATTTGTAATATATGTATAGTACAAGGCATAGATAAATATGCAAGAGAAAAACTATCAAGTGTTGTTAATGTATATTTCATATATGGTTTTTAATAATTTTGTTAAAGTTACTGACCTGTCTGTAACTGAATATTGTACTTTGCAATACTTTACGTATTTGAATGCTTGTACAATTTAAAGCTTACATTGTTGTGCGAAACCAGTAGATAGCTGTTTTATTTCATATTATGAGATTGAAACCACCTGAAGCTTGTTTTTAAATTTATTTTAAGTCGTGCATTTCTTCGCGGGACGCAGTAGGCATTAATGTCAGAGGCAGTCTATGCCTATAAATGGAAGGGTCATGGAATCAAGAATGTGGCATACTCTTGACTAGATTTTTGTTTGCATAATAATGTTTATGAAAATATATATCCAATCTGTTTTCTTTAGAAAACAAGCGTCCTCGAATGCAGCTGAGTGTTGACACTCAAATGCAATTTTGTCAGAAGTCACCTGTTTGAGAATAGCCTATTACAAGGACAGTTTTTTTGACATAACAGGACCGTCACTACCGGGGGTTCCGGGGACCAGCCTTATCGCAACAATTTAGGCTGTCTCTGCCATTTACGTTTTTCGCCGTCCCGGTATTAAATTAAGAAAGAAGAAAGGGTGTATACTGATGCTCGTTGCACTAGAGATTCCATCTTTACTTTTGAATCAAAACTCAAACCACTTCTGGAAGAAGCCGGTCACAATTTCGGCCCATGACTGCATTAAAAAGTGGAGTGTTTCTTTCGGGGTCGAATATTGTTGGAAATGAGTTTAGAAGTATTTCATGAGGTTTGGTAGCTCTTTATTAGGAGTATTTTGCAAGTCCCCTCCCTTTATGGGTCTGGCCTTTTCTGCCATACCCTAACGATGCCTTGTCAACTGCTTCTATGTATTTCATCTATTGGTTTCCTGCAATCCCTAGTTGTGAAGTAGAATCTATGCGAAAACAAGCTACAAAGTTTTATTTCAAGAACCCTCTCGCCCAGTTCACTAAATGTATGCAATTTAGTATTTACTTATGCAACCATGCCCTTTGCATTTCTTCAGTAACTCTTTGCACGTTAATTTCTCCTGCTTCTCTGCATATTAAAATATTTTCCTCTTAAAAAGTCATTTTTAAGATAAGTATGATACGATTACAATAGGGAATCACAACATCCGGCCTTTCAGTTGGTGCAATAGTAGGGAAGACTTGTTCGAGACAAATATCAGCAGTTACGTGGTATTTGCCTTCCCACTTTTCGTCTCTCTTTTTTTTCTCTTGTGATAAATGGTAACACATCATAAGTACATTAGCTAAGCTCATTATTATCATCATTGTAATCACAGCCATATACTAGTCAACGTCCTCTTTTCATTGTTACATCGGTTGAACGGTGTCTTATGACGGATTTGCAAGGCATTCCACGTGATCTAGTTCCTTAGTTACTTTCTCTTTTATCATCAATTTTCAGTCACTTCCCACAATGCCTTCCTCGGTTGTCTTCCGGTCATGCCTCCTGATGGTATATCAACATGTTCACCGCATCGCTGCCCTCCATTTAGTTTCAGCGAGGGTCTCTTACGGATGATCTCTTGTCTCTGGGGTGTTGGAAAAACAATGCCGTAGAACCATTCGCACTTTCCCCTCCTTGTCCTCCTCAGCCAGAGAGCTATTGACAACGAAAGTTGCACATTAAAAAGAATTGGAGGAGTATTGGTAGGCCCTGGCGCTTTCTGACCTACTGTCAGTACCTCTGTCTATTTTCTCTGCTGTCATACAGATTTACACTAATCTCTTAAACGGATCATACTGGTATAAGGTGTATTGCGTGCTACTCACTTTCATCTATTTATCAACTTGTTATCAATTGCTTTCCTTTTGTGCCTATCGATCAGCTTTTCATTGCATCACCATCTCAAATTCTTGGCTTGTTGTTCTTTTACGGTGTCAGTGTCTGCTCATCCAACCCTACATGTCTCTTCCGTCCACTGTACCTCCTTATACATCCCATTCCAGGCCAAGCAATTGACAGTCCTAGAACTTAAGGGTCTAGCACAGTCCTCAACCCATAATGGTATATCAAGTTTATTGAAATTTCGTCCATGAAAGCCTTGCGTACTGCACTGGTGAGAATAGTTATAGATCATCTTCCCTCGATCCCTGAGATTATTTGCTGTTGGTGAAACTGCCTGTGATAAATCTCATCATGAATGTACTTTTCTGGCCACTGATAGCAACAAAGGTGACGTCAGCTAACCACATGGTTTACAATCCACCGGGAGGTACGAGTACCTAACATTGAACTGATCACCTATAACACAAAATGTAACTTTGATATCGTTTATTGTACATATAGCATCATTAAGAAGTTGTTTAATACTCAGAAGTGACACTGTATATGCCAAATAAGAATGACAAAACTGAATGAAAAAATATCAAGTGGGATTGGTATGGATATTCAGAAAATCTCCTATGAGTCAAGAATGGGCAATATCACTAAATGTGCGTGGTCAAATTTTTTCTGTAGTCTTCATGGGGAAGAGTTACGTGCTGTGGTAGTCGAATTAGCCACGACCAGGACATTTGATCCCAAAATTTTCTTAAATTCATTTGTTACAAGCGTTTTTTTACCGATTTTTTTATGCTTCTGCGATCTATGAAAAATACCTTAACGCTTCATCTAAGATAAGATTTGACACTCAAAAAGGGAGAGAAGGTGTGAGAAGTACTTCGTTATTTACGCGGAAAGGTTGTTTAAATCAGTAATTATGGTCCCAAGCCTCTGTTATTGAGGCAGGACGGCAATTAGAAAAGGTCGCCCATCTCAAAGTATATATATATCTTTAATGTTGTAATGAGTTATATAATTTTTCTCTGAACATCATCCACTAATTAATTCCTTAATAAAATCCCTTGCCATACATTATCAGGGAAACATTTAATTTAATAATAAGAGATATCCAAATTGTCCCAGTTCCGGTTACTGTTTAATCAAACATTAATTTCTTGTTTTTTATCACAATCAGCATCGGACATGTCTGTCTGGATAGGAGTCAGAAAGTATAGTACTCTCTTCTTACAATAACTGTTGTTGTTGTTTGTTATTGTTGTTGACATTGATGTGATAGTGATAGTAAGTAACCAGTCTTGATGTGGGTTGATTTACCAAAGGCTGCCCACATCACTTAATTTCTGCTTCTGTATACCCACAAGAGAATACTGACCATCTCTTGAAGTTTTCAGGGCTATTTGTTCACCTTCAATTTACTATCTCAGAATCTGCAAATGCAAGGCAATACATGCCATACAGATAGTGCGCGGGATGCGATGCGATGCGATGCGATTTGAAATTATCTGTTTCACTACTCACAAAAAATGTGCTAAGCGAATGCCTACTGTCTCACTAAGCATATATACCTCGGGCTTTTACCATGAATGAATTAGTCTAGGCCAATGAAGAGTTTCTCTAGCTTTTAATACAACTCCAAACTTTCCTAAGGTGCTTTATTGTTTGTTTACCATATTAAAAGTATTTTCCTGAAAAACAGTGTAACGTTACGCATAATTTTTTGTTCCATATTCAGAGTGTGGCAATGTATAAAAGTTTGTTTATGACAGTCGTATCATACTGAAGGGTCCCAAAATTGACGGCGGACTTTACAACATTAACCCCGTCTGTGACTTTATTTCAAGTTTCAGAGCCATTGCCATTTCAAGGATTTATAAAGAAACCACGCGTTAGCAGGAAGCCACCATAGAGAAAGGACTGGGCTAGAGCGCGGTCTTGAAATTTTGAATGTGGAAATTAGAGATTTCAAGATGGCTCCATTAGGGTGGCTAGTTTGCGCGGGAAAGTTCACGAAAACAAGTTTCTCACCTAAAATTCTTCGCGCTTCACTACAAGTTTGCCTGCTCAACTGTGACATGTCGTATCGTAAGATATGAATTCAAGTATGAGGTTGATTATAGTTGAGCTTGTCATCGTCATGTTATAGTTTTGTTTAAATGTTAAGTGCCCCAATCGAAGCTGTGGCAGGGGACAAGCGGCCTTCGTTTCTCAAGTAAGTAAATAGACAAAACATAATCATGTACGATGGTTTTTGAGCGGAGTGACTGATTAAATACCATGTATGGTTGATTTTCCTTGCACTGAACATCTAAACCTACTATTTTCCGATGGGTTAGTTTCGCTGTATTGTGATACAATCGACGTGGAACGACTTAAAAACTTTTCGTTGCTTAGCTTCACGATACTTCGCAAACCAGAGAACCGTGTCACACTGTGTACTTCAAATTAGATACGGTTCATGACGTACAAATAGAACGGCC
>JAAAKL020015999.1:0-11228 GCA_010016065.2 Carybdea cf. marsupialis auct. non (Linnaeus, 1758)
GCTGATCGGATACTCAACCAGGATACCTACTATTCGCTATCGTAAAATTGGCCTGGTGCTGGTCCTGACAATTTACAATGCAGAGGTCAAGATTGTGAAGAAGCCAAATTGCAAAGTGGACCAAAAGGATGGTAGGTTTTACGAGCAAAGCTCAAGCCTCCTATCTCAATGCCGAAACCTTGCTCATGGATTAAAACCGTCACTAATTCTGCTCCTGACACTTTTTGACAAATTGACTATACTTTGAAATACTTGGCAAACAGGAAATTAAGAGTGCAAGCTTCCTGCAATGGCCTAATGATCTGGTTGAGGCACCAAAGAGAGCCCCCTATTACCGCACATTTGCCACCATGAGAAAATAACCAGTGATAAAGCGAGAGAATTTTGATACATCACTATCAAAGAGTTAAACCTAGAAAACGGGGTAACTAAACAACATGATTGTAAACACGACACTTCCACAAAAAATCAAACTTGCTCGAACGATTCAAGCATTTAGTACACTTACTCAAGCAACAAACATCAATAAAAATGTCTTGAATCAGACTAAGTAAACTATTTGTGCTACAGAAATTGAACTTAGGCAAGAATCAAAGGCTTCACTGTCGCGCAATTTACAGAACCGATATGTTCACTATTATGCACGGGGCACGTTCCTCTTTTCAAGTTTTGGAAGCAGTATGTATTAAATTGCGTTCTCCTTCACTTTGCTAACAGAGAGAATTTGTCATCAATACTAGACTGTTTTAAGTTATTCAAAGGCATTTCCAAGTCACATGTCGCATTCCACACAAATTGGTTGGGATTTCTTGTAGTCTATTTAACCGAAAGTCTATTCCGTCATAATTTATTTCCATGTGTAACTCTGATGAGAATGAACGAAAAAGCACTAAGCAACAATGAAGCCTTTGATTCCTGTCATATTGAATCTGATTGTACAACGTCTTTTTTGCGTATGTCCAACCTGTTTCCCAACACTAGTTGATATACACCAGCAAAAAAATTTGTGCCTCCGTAACAGCTAACGGTAAAATTGAATAAACAAAGCTATTTTTTCTAAAAAAATAAATTGCGCAGACCTCCCAATTTCCGCTTATGGTTATACATCAGCTAATGTTCAACAGAGTGTCTATCATCAAATATCCCACCACAAAATAAAAGCTGACAACTTTTACTTCGTTGAATATATTAATAAAACGGTTGATGATTTGGTGGCATTGAGGAATGAATAGGCGAATCAAAAATCATACAAATAATAGAATCATCCTAGTTAGAAAAACCCTCTCTCGAAATACCTACTCATTTGTCAAGATTTCGACAGATTTACGGAGAATCATACTTCTACTTTATACAAACATTTGATTCAATGTCCAAGTCTACGTAGGCCGGACTAAGTGTAAAAAACCCACAAAATGTTGCTGAGGAATTATTCTGAGGAATTATATTTCCTCAATTTCATAGCCATCTCATACAGTGCAAGTCATGGTTCGTTAGCTGCCGATGCCCAAATAAAATAAAGAGTATGTTCCAAATACATAACCTAGAAGAAACCTTAATAATCTCACACTTCAAAAATACACTCAGCTAGTTTAAGAAGTCCTCAGAAACTACCACTTCGCATAATGGTTAGTTCTTTCTTACTTACTTCTCCATATTATTGCTGTTTCTGTATACAACAGACAGTTTAATGGCTCGAGTCCCTCGACTCTTGCAATTGGTGGTTGGGACTGCCTTGCAAAATTTATATGGAAGTAAACTTACCAGTGCTGGAAACCAGCTCTTCTTTCTTTCTCCTTGCTCTACACAGACAACCTTCAACAACAAGAACAGAAAACAAGCATTTACTAGAAATTGCCACATCCAATGGTGGCTAGTATAGTTGTCAACAATAAGACCTATGCTTCAATTTGTTGTTCTACGTTAAATCTGCCTACGCTGCATTTATGCAGTATGAACTGTACGTGGGAAAGAATTATTTCTGGACAGAGAAACGTAAGGCTCGTGACAGCTACGCAGCTTGAGGGTCAAGGAATAAACGTAAAAAGAACACTATCAGCAATACTAAGAGTAAGAAAGTAAGAATACATTTGTACGAAAGTGTTGGTGAACATAATACAAATGAATATAGCTCTTGCAAAAAAAGTTAGCTTGAGTTTAAACCAAGGTACCTATAAGCATAGGCCCGAATACTCATCATCGGCCTAAGCTTGTTGCCAAGTGTTTTGACTGGGTATAGTTGCGGAGGGAGAACTAGGCAAACTCGTATGCGCACGAGGGTTAGCCTTCGTAACAAGAAATGAAGTCACAATGCGACTTATAACGGTAAGCTGTGGTCTTATACACAGACAGGATTCAAACGGAGGTATACTTTGTGTTTGGAAATAAAGGTGGCTTCTATTAAGAATTTAAAATCATAAATATTCAATAAACATACAAAAGCTGAAAAGGAACGAATGTTTATTTTTGTTCACTTTTTGTATAGTGTATCTTACTTGTTTAATAATCTATTCTGGTAAGTATACGTTCAGACGTAAAAAGGAAACAACTGTAAGGGTTTTTATGATGGAAAATCCTTGGAGAAGATCACTTGGAAGACTGTAAAGGACAGCATAAGAATACCTGGATTGGTGGAGTATGATGCCTTGAGCAGGAATAGATGGTGAGCATTCACAGGTCAGACCCCATGATAATTGGGATGAAGTGACGCTAAATGGAGATGGATGGATGGATGGATGAATGGATGGATACGATCAGGTTATGACACCATTAAGGTAGTTACTTTTCGGTCTATGATCCTTGCAATTAATGAAACACCTACCGCCATCCAGTGACGTAGCATAATCTTCCATTAGACCTTTTAACTGTCTAATGCTGCGAAGATTGAAATACTTCTGAAGCTTATTGTTGCTGGACGACCACTACTTTTTCGGGTATACGTTGGTGATAATCTGACTTGAAAGGACTAAGTACTCCCGCCATGATGTGCATGGCCAGGCAATTTAAGCTTTTATTCTCGGCTATTTTAAGACTTCAGATAATCTGTTGCAGATAATGTAATAAGTTCTCCAGCTTCTTTTACCTCCTCCCATTGTTCTTGTGCATGTTTCATCACCACATTTTGCGTCTTCATTCGTTTCAGTCCATGTCTCATTACCATTACTGAGAATCAGCTCAAATGTGGCCCTGAAGACCCTTCAATTCATTGCATCGAAGATAAACTCTTTCACAGATTGACAATTTTATACAACGCTTTCCAATAAAGTGCTCTACGGGTTTGAATATCGCAATTCTGATTGCACCAGCTTCAAACGTATTAGAGGTCTTGACTATCGTCATCCGTGAGGGCCTGTGCAATTGTTCCTACCCAAAGAGCGTCTGTCTTTTCAGAAGCTAGATCGAACATCATTGTTTTTGTTATTTTTTGATGAACTTCAAGCAAACTTTGTCATCTTTACTCTCAATGTTCCGGAGGAGCGGACTACCTTGATCAAACCTGTTAGTCAGGAGCACAGTGTGACCTGACATGGCTCGGTCACACGAGAAGTTATGTCCAACTCTTTTACAGTAATGTTTCCTTGTGATCTAGCAATGCTTTTCTTAGGGCACAATCAACTATGATAACGAAGACGTATTGGGTGATTTTCCGGTAGTAAAATTAAAGTGATTTACCATTACTATTTCATGTCTTTCTCAAGATTGTTGTTCTATCAGGCCTCAATTTAATAGGGGGAGGGGGATAAGCAGGGGTCTGGGAAAATCTTATTAATGAACAGTAGGTGGGAGGTTGCTGCAGACATGTTGATCAGTGGTTGCCAGAATTTCAGCAGAACAGCTCAGTTATCTTGACTACAACATATTTCTTCTCAAAAACAAAGTGCAAAACAAAGACAAGGATGCCTAGCAAGGAAGTTAAATGTATGGTGATGACGATGATGACGATGGTGGTGATGCTGCTGCTGCTGATGATAGTGGATCTGTAAGTAGTATCAATAATCAATCAAGCTACAAGGAAAAGAATCGGAGAAGTCAAGAACAACAAGCTTCCGTGACAACTAAAGATAATGAGCAATATGCTGTGGAAGAAAACTTAAGAGAATTCCGTGTCACTTTAAATGCTGTTCATGGACATACAAGATATCATTGCATCAAATCTAAGAGTGGAGAGCTCTTAAATGATCCTTACACTATCAAAGACATGTGGGTTGAGCACTTCCTGGAACCAGCAATCTGATATAGACTTGAACATTGTTAACCATATGCAGCAGCTTCCTGTCATAGATTTTCTCTGTCTTCAGACTGCTTTCCTCTTACTTATGATCTTGATCTTTTAAATCTAATGTCAATCGCTATATTCTTGGAAATCTTTAAGTTTTTTGGCTTCAATTACATCTATTTTTCTGTTTACTTTTTCTTTCTACTTCTTTCAAAGCAACTCAATACCTTGAAGTGGTAGTATTGAGTAAAGTATTTATAAAAACCCAAAAACTATCAATCGATAATCAAATAGAGCAGCGCGAACTAGATCAAGTTCTCACAACGTCAAACTAGGAGATAGTAAAACATATAAATATCTGCATTGTTAAGATGATTTACCTTTCCAACATAAGAATTCAGATTTTCATATTTCCTTTTAACAGGGACCTCTTCATCTCCTGTGTCATCATCATCGTCATCATTGCTGCAAATAGAAAGAAAAGAGATTGATATCAGCTTATCTAACTTGCTTCCATTTCGCTGTTGGTGATACAAAATTAATAGATGTTTTACTAATATTAATATAAACTATGAGTAAAAAAATACAAAGATTTTGCTGTAGTACTTTACCACGTACAGACGAGATAATGTGCTACTTACCTATTGTGTGAGTTTAATCTTTTCCTCCTTTTCTTACGCTCATTTCCCTATTATGAATAATAGTTTAGTCATATTTAAGTATACTGATACTTATGTTTAAGAAATGAGCAATAATGATTACTGAAAAAGTTACTTATGCAACAAATCAACTCAAAGGTATAATAGGCATATCATAGTATAATACACAATTAAAACTTAAATCATCAATATATACATATACATATAAAATTGGCTTATATTAAAAGCTAAGTATAACTTGTAGGTGAGTGATGTGACAGTTGTCTGGACTATTCCAAAAGATGTAGTAGTAAAATATCAGGAATATCTCTTGACAAGCTTCCAGCTTGGAAATCCTATGTTTGCACCATCCAATTTAGTACTATTGAATAGAGCACTTCAACATAAGTATTAACATAAATGACATGATGATATCTAAGATTTTGAACAGCTTCAATACACTCAAGCAGATTCTGAAACTACTGGGGTGCAGTGAATGGTACAATATGATTAGGTAGATGATACAAACTGGGAGTGTATCCAGCCAAGAAGATATGACTATTTGTATGTGACCTTGAATCTTAAGTCAGAAACACGAGCAAATAAAATAGTTAAGTGGTCAGATAAACAAAAGCTTATTACATTGGACAAAGGCCTGTTACAAGTAAAAGGCTTTCTGCAAGTTTGGATCCCAACATTACTATTCTATGAATCTTTAGTTTGTTAACCTGACCACCTTTCACAATAGTAACATACATTCCATCATACAAAAAGGATAACATAGGATTGTAATACCAAGCCACTCAATCTTTCTATATCATTCCAGAGACATTGAAGCAAATACACCTTTAAAAATTGTTACAAATCAAAACATCAACAGAAAAAAGTTCTGGATGGTTCTTACCCTTAAAACTGGTGTGCCAAAATTTTCCGGATCTGTCAATGGTAAATGATCCAACGTCTATGAAAAGAAAAGTTTGGTATAGCAATATTTAGACCTACATGCAAATACCAATATCTTCAATAAAATTCAATCTCAACCAGAAGACCCTATTGAACTATAATCCTTGCATACCATGGTGTGATGGGTTCAGCATCTGACCAGGGTTTAAATGTTCCTGGTAGGTGGTAGCCAAATGACAGGAAAGCTCCTGTTTATGTTTATGGAGTGTGATGTTGATGACATATTATGCCTAGTTATAATAGTTAAGCTATTCAAGTCCAATGCCTATATACAAGTGACTGGTTGTAAAAAAGAAGTCAATGGGACACAGTGGAGCAAGTCAGTAAGTTCAGACACCTGAGGCCTGAACCAACTGCCAGTAACATCCTATCCTAACTCTGCCTAGCTCTAGTAACATCATGAGCTCCCATGAATCAGCTGCAGCTTTGAGTTTCCATTTAGTTTCCTTTGAGTTTCCAGTTGGGAGTCAATATGGCACAACCATGCTTTTACAATCTCTACATGGGTTGGAAATTGCATGGCTTCAAACTACTATTTAATGCTTTGAACACATCTCCTGTGTTGTGTATGTATCTGCCTTTCTATACATTTCCTGTTGGTCTATGAGGAAAATACAATTTATGGATAAAAGTGGAAGATGCTGATATTGTGCATGATGTAGCGGCATAATTAGAAAGCAAATCAAGATCAAATTAGTATAGACCTTGGGCCATGTTTTAACATGGTTATTGATTTGGTGAGTAAATCACTTAAACAACCCTTACCTCATCTTCCTGGAAGTGTCTCTCTCCCTTTAAACAAATGTTTGTACGCCTTAATGTCCGCTCATCACCATCATCAAAAACTGTCAAGGGAACAACAAATACCATATTGTAGCCAAATCAATCATTATCAATTAAGTATAATTAGCATATAATCTTGTATTCTTGGTAATATCTTGCAACTTCACATTTGTTGCAGTTTGTGAATACATCCTTACTAAATAAAACTTTATACATGGTAACCAAAGTTATGCCACTGAAGCATGCATTGATTGAAATGTTTGTTTCATATTCACAACATACAAAGACACTACTTTGCTATAAGTGTGAAATTGAAACAGTTTAATGTTGCATTCATCCCTTTCTGGTTATATCACATGATGATAACTCCAGATACACTTAGAATGCTGTATCCCCTAATCACCAGAACAACAACTGGTAACAAGACCAAATATTTTACAATTTGAACTACCATAGAGAAGAGAGGGTTTGAAAAATCAAGTTCAAATCCCAGTGGTTACATTTTCACTTTTCTCTAGTATCTCTTCAAATTTGAATTACTGCCAACCAACAGTATGTACAACATAACCTTGGTTATTTGACAGTTGCATAATAAAGTTGATTTCAATGGGCATAAACAATTATGTTAGTTAAGCAGTTGTATGACATTTCACACTAGGTAAACATTCCCTAATCAGTTCAGATTTTATTTATCCTATATATCAAGAATTTCCACCCACCCCTAATGTCAAAGCTACCTTTAATTAACTTAAAACTTATATGGAGTAATGAACTATAAATATTAGTCAGAATATCAGAGTGTTAAAAAGTACCAAAGTGTATATTATTATGTCATGTGTGATGTCTAAAACTCTGTCACATGCATATACATTTGGAAGGCTTATAAATTAGCATGGCTAATGTAATAGCTAGAATTCTTATGGCTGTCATAGTGGTTTCAATTGCTGTTTCTACATTGTAAACACTATTGGAAAGTAATAGAATCTATCAATCAGTAGAACATTTCAGTAAGCTCTTCTGCTCGTTTTGTAATCAATATGCAAATACTAATATCTCTATTTTGCTTGCTCTCTTTAACAATATTTATGCTACCTAGGTTGAAATACAGAACCCTTGAAACTCAAAGTGTAAGCATTTCACTTAATCACTCTTTGTTGAGTCACTGCATTGCATTCTCTACAGTGCTAGCTATAATTTTCGAAAGGTCTTGTATGAAGCAGTTTCCATAGAGGCTCATACCATCAATCACACATAAATACATTTCAATATAAGGTTAATACCTAGTTGTAATATTAGATTGCACAAAGGACACCAGACTTACTATGTACATGCTTTGCAACCTATAGAAGTGGACCACAAGCAAATCTATCTCTATGGACTCCTGTGGAACCCTGATAACAACCTTCCCTTTATCAAATTCATACTACTTGGCAGGTGTATATTTGACATTTTGTGTCTTTTAGGGGCCTATGGTGTAATCATTTAAGTGAGAGCATTTTGTTTATTATCTTATTAAGCTGAGATATTTTTAATGACTTGGAGTCTGGGAAACTTTAAACTTTCCAGCCTGGCTCCTCAGCACAATCAAAATCATTATCACTGACATCTCTAAATCATATTGAAAGAAATTATAGTGATGATAACAGCTGAGCAAAATGTAGTGGGCATAACATAGTCAGGCCTCCCATTCTAAATTAAAACTTTTTTTGCTGAATTTTTAGGGCATTTGAGGACATCTTTCAATGATCATTATAACATTTAATGACACAATTTACATTATTCATTGGTTATTTGAAATATTATCCTGCCAAACATGGCAAAATCATGTCCTATTCTAGGCATGCACACAAGGGCCACATCTGGGGCAAAATCACTTCTGGAAAGCAAATGGACACCCAAAATAAAAGGGCCCCAAATTCGTCCTAACTTGAACATTCTGGAATAAATACCATGACAAGTGTCAATTAAATAATCAAAACTCAGGATTCTGGCCTTGTTGTGGCAGACCTTAAGTTTTTTCATGCAAACATTTATGACATTTAACAACATTTGACCATTTTTATGACATTCTATGATGAAATTGAAATTCAAAAAACTCAATATTTCATGACGTTTTATGATTCTATGACAGAATAGGGGGCCCTTATAAGTCTATAAGAATTGAGTCTATCCCCATGAAACATATGAAGTGTGTCTGTCTTATTGAAGGCCTAATGACTCAACATATATTGAACTTGCTTTAGATATACACACAAAAATGTTTGCATTAAGTCAGATGACTGAATGTGAAAATCCCATACATACCCACTGTGTAAAGGCTGTTATCTGTCAATTTTATGATTGTGGCTTCCTGTGGTTCTCCATCAGGTTGTTTCACTTTTACTGACCCATTGAGCTAAAATTAATAATGATCATATACATTATAAATGCATTTATATAAAAGACTATTAGAAATTCATTCTACCATATTCATAAAATCTATATAGAGACAGGGAGAGGGAGGGTGCCAGAAATAAATACCAATCAACATTTTGAATCACTTCTTCAGACAAAAATACAAATACTATATATGCACATATATTGAACATTAAATATGGTAAAAAGTGCACTACACACTTGAATCCAACCAACATTATATTTATGAAAATTTTAAAAAGTTGTGATGTAATTTACTTTTACATAGATTTTAATGTATATATACATATATACACATTTTTCAAGAAGTTTTGATACCACCTTCTCCAGTTCTTCAGAAAAAATGTTTACATGCTGAAAATACCTACCAGTGAAATTACCATAAGTACATAATCTTCAAGCTACTGGATTCAGGAATGTTTCACTGATTTTTGTTGTTAGATTGCAGACCAAGGAAGTAATGATTCTACTTGTTGGAGAAATACCAAATATACCTTGCAAAACATATTCTTATTTGTTTTTTCATAAACCTCCTCTCCTTCTAAGGAGCTCATAAGGTAATCTTTCTAATCCAATACTACTAATGTTACTCCATTCAGACCTGATCTTTCTCCTGCAATAGGTCAATATGATTGAAATAAAGTGGTAACAAGGACACATGGCCGATTGCAATTCCCTTAGGAGCTGGTTTTGTGGGCAATAAGATTAAAATAAATTGGTAACAAGGACATCATGTGGCTAATTGCAATTCCAATGTACTTCAAGAATTAGATCAAAAGAAAGTTGTTCAGTGATTATCATGATCACTTATTATTATGATCATTATGACTCCAAGTTATTAATCAGAAGGGTGACATCTTTCAATACAGCATCAGCTATTACGATAGGGCTACTGTTAATATTCTTGATGTAACAGAGATGGTGCAACCATATTTATCAAAAAATGAAATTTATGTTTCATACAGCATTTTTACCTTCAGTTCTCCATCCACTGCCTCATGAGAAACTGTGGCAACACCAGAATCATCCTTAAACAAAACCTAAAAACAAATGAGTTTAAAGAGTTAAACACCTTGTCATTCTTGAACCAGTCTTGACAACAAATCAAATCCCTTGTTAAGAAACACTAACATAAATCCTAAATAACATACATTTAAACCCAACATTTTAGTAGTTGCTCCTCAATAAGCTGGAGGAAAAAGTTTTGATCTCAGTGTCTCCACTTCTTCAGAAAAAAACCTTTACATGCTGGATATACCTACAGCTGAAATTAACATAAGTACTTCATCTTCAAGCTACTGGATTTGGGAATGTTTCACTGATTTATGTTGCTAGCCTGCATACCAAGGAAGATTAGCTTCATAAGTGCCATTTCATATATATGTAAGTACTCTGGCAGACATGAACTACATAGTATAGAACTTAATAAACATGAAATGCTTATGGCACTGACAGGGATTGAACCCAGAATCTCCCAAACCAAATACATATACTTAAAGACGAACTTAAAGGCAAGAACAGGTCTTTACGAGGAACGCTACCAATTACAAAATAGAATGGATGATACGCAAACAACTTGAGTTGTACCCAGGTGGCTAAGGGCATTGCAACCTTTGTTTAGAGAGGAAGATGTTAATATTGAAAGCAGACAATGCATAGCATTTGAACAACAGAAATGATGTAGTGTCCAAGTGGTGTCATGTAAATCACTTCATTGTTTGTAACTGTGGTGGCATTACTTAAATATGAGGGATGTAAAGTGACTTTGTAAATCTGCTAGATGATCGTGAATACATGAAGCTGGGAGTAGCAAATTTCCAAACCTCATCTGTTAGTGTTTCTTTCTACATTGCTCTGCATTTATGCATCAAGCACTATCATATGCTTATATATATATTGTATTTAATATACTTAATGTCATTTTCACACAGTTTTCAGTTTATATACATACATATGTGTGTCTATCCTTGTATAGATATGACTGTGAAAAAGATAACATTGAAACATCTAGGAAATAGTGTATTATAATGAGTTTTATAATAATCTATAGACATAGGAGAATGCTTGCTCAATGATTATATACATAGACCTATCTATACATACATACATACATATAAATAAATATATATATATATATATATATATGTATAAGAAGAAGAGAACAACTAAAGAAAAGCTACTGGAAATTTGCTACTCAAAGTTTCATCAAAGTAGCA
>JAAAKL020016000.1:0-11227 GCA_010016065.2 Carybdea cf. marsupialis auct. non (Linnaeus, 1758)
TATTCGTAGGTATCTTCGGGCCTCTCCACAAACAACTGAAGGGAAACTCAAGACCAACTGTCTTTATATAGCTTTGCGAACATCATGTTCTTCTAGTCTTTTGAGTGGGTATCTGTTTTCCTCTCATGCGCAAAATGACGTGAGTGGCAGACACACCTAGAACTGCACCTTAGTCGTTGGCGTATGTCCACTTGAACAAATGCAGTCATGGCCTTTGTCGTCTTGTATAATTTTTCCTTTATGATGAATTAGCCGTCATAGTTTTATATTTACAAACACTACCCTATGCCACAAGTAATAAAGAATATTACCCCAAATAGGAAACTATGTTTTAGGCAAGACTATTTAAGTACAAGTATAGAATTTATCTCACCATGTACAAATCTTTTCCAGCTGAGACCTTGCAAGGGTCAGGAATAGATCACCTACCATTTAAAGCGTACAAGATTTCCATTTTTAGTGCAACCATCAGTATTACAAACTATTCCAAGAACCTTCAATAATGTACGAGATTTCATGTGAGCGTCTGTCTACCCAACAGTTAGGGTGTTCACTCTCACGTGAAGTTACGGAAGCCCTTAATTGCACCTAGTTTCAAACTAGCCCTTAAAGGAAGCATTCGTCTGCCCAATGGGGACTTCAGGTGAGAGTCTTCTGGAATTGTCAGACAGATGGGCGCCTTAGAGGTACTATTACATTTGCCCGTGTGTGATGGCCATTGTTGCTCTCTAGTTTATCTACGGCATTGCTTAACAACTTGGCTTAGGAATAACTTACCAACGATTCTTCATACAATTTAGTGCTACTTTTCTGTTTAGCCTGATTTCTTGTTTAATGTTTGGCTTAGGAATACTCTGGAAGTACTGAAATGTTCTGTTGAAGTAGATGGTAAGATGCGGTAAGATGGTAGCCCGGTAAGATGCGATGTGATTACAATGTTAAAGCGATTACGTTGCTGTAGAGGAGCATACATCCACATATGTGATGATGGTACTACTTGATGGCCTCTCGCTTTTTAAACTTAAAATTATTCCAAATAGCACGGGTTACAGTATTATCCTCGCCGATCATAAATGCACTAAGATACTTGCGTACAGAGCTCAATTCATACACAATAAGTGGCTCACTCTACAGTACTTAATTATAGACGGCGCAAGCTGCATTATGGTAAGAGTTGCACAATACTCTATTTACCCCTTCTTAGCTTACACCCATGCAAATATATATCGTTGGACGGTAGCATAATTTAATAGAAGGCGGAATGATGGAACATTTTGGATCTAGTATTATATTTGTTTTATTTCAAGAATGACTACTTGGGTGTTTGCGCAATGGCATTTGAGAAAAGTGTGTCGGCTTTATGGGCGATGAATTGAAGTCATCTACGAGTAGATGTGTACGGTTCATTTCTTACAGAAGGAATATATACTAGTGCATGTTTGCATGGCACGTTGGCTACATACTACGGTCCGCTTTATTACTGATAGAAGTAGCATGAATCCCATGTCAGTCAGTCACACATTTCCTTAAACTAGGCTCGTGGAGCTCTTAACGACATCCTATTTTTGGAAATGTGCCAAGATTGCCTATTAAATCATCTTGATGGTTTTAATGAAAAACATTGACGACCTTCTAAACTTGAGATTGAAACACTTTTTATGATGGCGTGCAAGCTACTGTATTATCTTAACTGATACCTTGTGCGGATGATAAGAAATTTTAGGTCTGCCTCTGTTACATTGTGGCAAGCGAAGCAAAAAAGTTCAATGCGTGCCTAAGTAGATTAAAGAATGCCCCAGTGTACAGAAAGCCGTCAAGTGGCAATAGCTGCCTTTGACTTTTGAAGTGATTGGCTGGAATTTTCGCGTTTTCAAAATGCTACTCAGCATTCCTCTCCAATTTCAATGGATATTTTGTGGTATTATTGGTAATGAAGCATATTCGAAGTGTGCGGATTTTGACGGAAGAGCCATAAGTTTACCATATCAGGATTTAGAAATGAAATTTAGATAGAATGGAGGCCCGCGATAACCCGCCGACGCAAGATTGGCTGGAATAGAAAAAGACCTTTTCGTCATAGCAAACGAACGACCTTAGCTGCTGCATATGAATAATAGAGAAAGGCAATTCATTAGAAGTGGAGAAGAAAGCATCGAGCAAATCACAGTATTGTTAAAATTTGTATTATTGAGAAATTTTAATTCAATCGTTTTTGAGAAAGTGTAATGGAAATTGAAAACGCAACTTAGGGATTAAAAACTCTGAACCTTGGAGGCCCATTGAAGTTTTCACAATCATTTTTTATATATAGTCACCATAGCTCAGTTGGTGGAGCATCACGCCGCGAATGCGTGGGTCCCGGGTTCGAATCCCGGTGGTGACATTTTCACTTTTCACTAGTGTCTCTTCTAAATCATTTTTTAGTAATGGAAACCATACGCGCTTTTTTGTACGCACGTTTAAGTAAGGAGACCACAGATCAAATCTTTCAAGGTAGTAAGCAACATCGAAGCAAGGAACAGTTTTGACCTGGAAGTGAATAGAACCTATACAGTCGTGGCCAAAAGTTTAGAACCACCCTTCATAATTCTGATTTAGAAAACAGATTTTCTTACCCATTTTCATAGGTTTTCAACTACTCTAAAACGAACAAAAATCAGGCACAAGATGGTGTTTACTGCTTGAAGGATAAGTAAAGAGTGATTACAATAGACTGGCAGTTGAATGACGTTATCTGATGCAATAAATTTGATTTCTAATGCAATGAGTGGGTTCAGGAGTAAAAATGCCAATTTTAGATTGATGTTCCCCAACTTTTGGCCACGACTGTATAACCTGGGCACATGAAAAGCAAAAACAAAACGGAAAGAGAGACGGAAGGTCATAAAGGGACATGAAAAACAAAAAAGTAGTTTCTTAGCAGCATTAGATTAGACGGTTTGTGTAAATCGATGCCCATATTTGGTATTCCCACGTAGCTAGTCGGTAAAAAAGAACCAAATGACTCTATGAAAGTGAACAAACTTTACAATATTGGCCAAAATCTTTCCGATGCTTATTTAAAAATTCTTGTATTTTATTTTATTCGACTTATAGACAGGGAGCCTTTCTCAAGGGGGACGTCGCTTCCATTAATTATCAAATAGACAAGGGCCTGAGACGAGAAAGGTGCGGCAGTCCACCAGCAAGATATTGTCATCTGTTTTATGCACAGCCTCAAAACAAAATGAAATTATCACAAAATTCGGGCCCATGCAAAATGTTACGTCCAACAATTTTGTTAAGGGAAGAAGTTTTGGTGAACCCAAGGAAGTTTCAAATTTGTATAATTAAACTTTGGATTAAAGAACAATCTAGCGAAACGGACTCACGGCATGCCATCAACTAATCATCAATTCCGAGATACAAACGAGAACATTCTTCTCGTCGTATTGTGAATGCAATCGTATGAGAGAAGAATTATCGATTACGAAGAAGTTTACAATTTTATGTAAGGAATAGGAAAATGAAAGTTTTTTAAAAACCGCGGCTAAAATTGTAAAAAGAACGATAGCTATTCGGCCGATTTTATTGAGGCGAGTTTCTTCATGGCTCAAACTTAACGTATTTGAAACTTAAAATTTCGCGAGAATTAACTCGCAATGGAATAGAGTACGACAAATTCTTTCCGAATAGTGAAACTGTACCAAGAACAAATCTTTGAGGCATTGGCCCAGTGATTTCATAACATGGTACTGGTTTTGATATATGCCCGGAAGATACCGTATTTCTTCGAAAATAAGCAGCGGCTTATTTTGTTTTGGAAGTAAATTTTCTCGGCCTACTTTCGAATCGGCTTATTTTCGAGGTGTTCTCTGAAGAGAGACCAAACATGCACAATTTAGAACCATAACATTTTAAGACATTTTCAAACGATCTGCTTCCAATACATCAGCTTCGGGTTCTAGGCAGACACTGCCTTTGGATCCCACTTTTTTCTTTAATTGTTCATAGTCTATTTCATCAGGATGTGACTTGATCAATTGTTTTTTTCAAGTGTTTACTAAATATCTCGGCTTATTTTCGAAGGTTGGCTTATTTTCGAGGAAATACGGTATAATAATAGAGTAACACGGCCCTATAGCGGACACCTTTCGGTAGCGGAGAGTTTTCTTATAAAAGGACTGCATTGCAGTCAAACCCTTACGCCAAAACCTCGTTATAGCGGACACCTTTGTATAGCAGACACCTTTTCTGTCTGCCGAATGGAAGTTTGCCCATGGAAAACCTCTATAAAGCGGACAGTGGAAAAAGATTGCCTTAAATTTGATTTTCGCAAGCAGTTTTATTTCAAACACTTGTAAACAGTGCAACTCATCTCTTTTACAAATCCTTCCAGTTTCTTTTCTAACCAGTCTATGGCTTTTTGCAGGACCAAGAAAATTATATTGAACTGGAATTTCTAGCCAGTAGGTTTATCAGAGGAGATTAGACAAGTCAAAAGTAGGCCTAACACAAGTACATATAAACAAACAGAAATTTCCAGCTTTTTCATGCTACGTTAATAAAGGGTGGATACTTGTTTTTTTCTGACGAAAGTTATGCTCGCATTTTGCTTCATCAAAACCGCCACGACAAGAGCCAGTTTTTGATATTTTTTTTTGTGGGTTGACGTCACATCTGGTTGACAACGGTCGCTAAGGAGAGCTGCTGGAGGACCACACAAACAATGATCGCCATGACTTCTGTAAGGAATGGTAAGACTGCTACCTTTACTTCGAAAGGGAAAAGACCTGCAAAACGGAGTTTGTTACTTGGATATTTTAACTGCTTAGACGCTGTGTCTCAAAAACGTTATGTGGCGAAATTAAGGCATATATCTGGTGAGGATCCATACGAGAGTAGTGAGGACGGATGGAAAGACCGTCCATGAAAGCACAGTGGACTCTTGTGTTACCGTATATTATTAGATATTCTTAGATATTTTATTAGATATTCTTTAGCCCTAACTATGCTTGCTCTGTTAATTACTTAGGTACTGTTTTCATTCTTCCATTTCTTTTATCACAATGTACTTATGTTTAATTATGTTCTTCGAGTGAGGTTCGTTACTGTTTGCAGTGAAATTTACTATACTGTATTGGACGGGGGTCTTATCTATTGTGGAAGCCGTCCCTGCTGTTCTGGTCTTTTTGGCACAATTTGGGGAAGTGCCCTTTAAGAAGGATGATCTTGGTGAAACTGTGTTTCTTCGCAACGGGTTTTTCACGATTTCTTAGCCTTCTCACATATGAATTTAGTCGTAAAGAGATTCAGAAGCTTGATATTGGGATACACATGCTCACCACTTGAGAGTAAATGTTTTGCTGTTTGCTTTGCCCTTTAAATTGACGAATCTCTGTGGTCGACATCTACCGGTGGTGGCTAGTGCCCCTATTTACTACCCGAAAATATATATATTTCAAATATTATTTCATATTCTTAATATAAATGTCAAGACCTATCGATTGATGTATTGATTATGTGTGTAAAGTACTGTGACGGCTATACTTGAAGTAAGCCGAGTTTGATACTGTCTCTTGCAATGCATCTAACCCCAGGTGAACGAACACACCACAAAACTTTACCATGATGAAACAAATTCCACTTTCAACAGTTGAAGTACGTGATACCACCAACCTTACACAGTCAAAACATTCTGGCGGCATGAGAAGTTGTCCTCCAGGAGGAAATAGCACATGGCGCGTGACGTCATGCGCAAGGGGTCTATAGGTACCTGCGTGGTCTGAATTTACGTCCCTGGTAAACCAATTAGGGTAACATGTAGTATCTGAGCCTGAACGGATCTATTTTGTCAAGAATCGGAAGAAAAATGGACAAAATTTTTAACACAAATGAACTATTTACCCATTTTACAAGCGATCCAGAGTAGTAGTTTACCCTACTACATCCTCGCGAACAGAGACCTATTTCCTCCGTTTCAGCTAAATTCCTCCCGTTCGACATACTTTGTAATGCTTTTGATAGACTCCATGTCCTGTTTGTAAATCTAATCTCACTTTCAAGAGATAACAGAGGAACTGAAAATATGCCACCAAGGCGATTCAAGCGTGTCTTCGACAAATTGAGGTAGTCCCCACAATTACCTTCCCAATCCTGTAAACGAGTGGACATCCTGCTCTACACGAGTTTAGTGACTCATGTTGTACACGGGGTAGGGACGGGGTCAGTGGCGGTTTTGAAGGGTGCGGGGCCCAATGACGTCATGCATTGCAAGGAAGTTCAGACATTATCGTACTGCGGAAGTTCAAGAGACATTTTATTCCTTCCAGTGGATACAGTTTCTAGTTTTCACTTACTTCCATGAGATTGATATGGGCAGTCAGACACATTCTTTTTTCTTAGCATTGCGAGGCGGAGCCCCCTACAGGCGGAGGGCCACGGTCCATGGCCCCGTCGGCCTCCCCCTAAAACCGCCACTGGACGGGGTTGCATCCTTGTTGTAGTGGGAGATATATTTAGATATCAGTCTTGAACAGAAAATAGATACAGAAGGCTCGGTATGTTTAAAATAGACCGTAGTATCTTAGGGTCGTAGTAAAATACTAGAATTTTAGTTTACATACTAACCTAGAATTGCAAGGTTCTACTATTATAGAAATTTTCATGCCAAGATGTACTTTCCTAGAAATCCCTCTGTGAGAGTAGATACTAGTACCCTAACCCTAACTTGATTCTAGAACAGTACATCTATGGTTAAAAAATCGTTCTAGTATAGTACATGTAGAGAGATTCTAGGAAAGAACATCTCTAACTATCTGGCATTTTACGCGTTCCCAATATCTTAGACTGTAAGTTGTTACTTACTATGGCGACTGAAACCCAAAGGACATAACAAATTACGTGTGGTTTTGCTTCTGCTCTGGCTTTGCACCGTTTTTTATTCCTGTAGGTTACCTGAGATTCACGTGGCACAGACTAAATAATATTTAATATTATGTCTCCGATATTCGTAGTTCTCGTATGTTATTCTTTCAGTAAATGTATTAAAAATAAAGAGAATGTTACTAACAGAGACGTAGGAATCACCTCAAATCCAATTTGCTTGTGCTCTTTGATTGGTGTAGATGACTTTGGGTTGGTAGTATAATGGAAGATGTGGGAAATAAACATACATGTTATAACATTTCTTTGAACGCTGGATTGTTAGTTGTACGATAATGGACGTAGGAGGTATCTTAAGACTAGGGGTGGGGCACAACAGTCAAAGGGCACTTTTTCATTACAGTACACTCTATTAGGTGTTGGATTTAAGAGCGGATTGAAAGGCAATTTTTGCTAATTGCAAAATTTTGGGGGGCACGTGCCCCCAATGCCCCTGGTTCCCACATCCCTGGTTACTAAAGGTAGGAATCAAGAGTATACAAAATTCTAATTAGATGACGATAAGTGGTGCACCCGATAACTTATACTCTCCTTTACTGGGACGAATTTAAAACGCTCAGCCCGATTTAAATGGAAAGGAAAATCCTTGTCTTGAGTAGGGCATTTGTTGAAACTAGCTCAACTTTGCTGAGGAAGGTACGCTTATCGTGAATATACTGTACATAGAATATATAGAAAATACAAACTACAAAAGCGTTTATGATGGACAGATACACCTTTAAAATATCTATGCTTTTGTGTTCAAAATTGCAATGAACATTAAATGGTGGGGTCCTAATCACATTGAGGTACAGACTTTCCATTGTAAAAGGCCCTGACCGTCATCCGTGTCTGGTCCTTCTGGAGGCTCTGAGTGTTTTGAAGAAATTCTAACTTAATACATGTATGTACCTTACTGCCGCCGCAGTCGAGGATAAGTTTTAATTGTCGAAACCTCATTATTTTCTCGCTGGTTCAACTGAGAAGGACGCCTAAAGTTGGGTTTTTTAGATGTGAGGATTGCGTGAAATAATTGCCAAAATATGCGCCTTCTACAAGGCAATGTTTACATTTACTTGCAGCACAATCGCTTTGTGGCTCGCCTTCCCATCGTGTTATACCCCTATCGAGACTGCTGCTTACCCTTGTAGCTTAATTTTGATTTCTAAATTGTAAGAGATCTCGAAACTTAAGTCAGTGCGAAGGTGTAGTAAATCTATGATATAAACGTCTGTCAAAAATTCGTTTTTTAACTAGTCTACATTCTTTTATTCTTTTAAAATCAGTCGTTGTAGCCTGTTGCTCGAAAGTAACTGTACAGGGAGAGGTTTTAGCAAACATATTCGTCTTCACCACGAAGTCAAATTTCTTTTCATTTGATAAGGATATTTTGAGAATTGACTCACTGAAATTTATTTACGGCTGAAGTAAGATGCTCTTTATGGATTCAGGGAAAGTTGTTTTTTCTGGCCAGAGTGTAGTATGAAGAAAGTTTGGTGACATATTCTTGAATATGGTAGAATAGTTGGTGTTTACTTCAAGTGCTTGAGGAATGTGTTTTCCTTTGATTCATTAGCAAGTAATAACATTCGCCTTCCATTTTTGCAATGTTTCAGACAAAGCCACTCCCACATCCTGACCTCAATGACCTCTTGCCATCGTCAGCACGTTCTTTCACGTGGTACTTGGCACAGTTGATTTAATTTCCAAAGGTGATGCAGATTTTGTCTCTATTGATGTAGACACAGCTGCAAAGGTCTTAATTACATCAACGGAAAAGAAGCAAGAGATCCTTGATTTATCTGTTTGCTTTCATTTATTACAAGCTGGCATACGATCTTAGTGAAAGCGACATTACTCGAAAGGTTTGGAATATTCCGAAGCATGGAAGAGTAACAAGGAAGGTGCAATGGCATCTGTAACCTGATGACTGATTCCATAAATGTGGAGCCCCAAGACATCCATGATTTCTGTGCCCCCTGGGAGTTTACGTCTTCCTTGATGGTGCCTCTCTGCTTATTAGGAAGTACGATGAAAGATCATGAAATTTCGCTCACCACAGAAAAATACCTGCAAATTCTTTGGATGATGCAGGTAATATTCGTGCCTTTTTTAAATGATATTTTGGTGCTTATAGTTACTATGTTGTATGGAAATGAACCCCTGCCTCCCTGAACTTTCTTAGATCAATTCCTGGATCTTGATGCTTTTCAAATACGGTAGAAAGTGACTTGATTACAGTATTGTGAAACTAAGCCATATATTTATTAATTGTAGCTTGATGTGAATCGCTTTGCTCGTTTACAGTAGCCTACCATGTGTAAAAATTTATTACCTCAGATGGAGAGTAATACTTCAATTCGTTTATGTAGCCGAACTTAAAACCACTTTCATCATGCGTAAGGAAATTATTATCACAATCTTTGAGGAATGATACGATACAAGAATCGCCCATTTTTTTCAGCAGGCCTAACCCTTTTGATCAGGTTACTAAATACTGAATATTTCGCGGTAGAAACCACGAAACTGGTTCTGCCTAACAGAGGGGTGTTTGAATAGCAAATTTTCTAAGGAAGTCAGACAACCGAGGGATTAGGAATACGAGTTCCCTCTTTATTTAGCAAGGAACGACATGACTTACGTCTAGCAACAATCGTTGATAAGGGACTTGATATTTTATCAAATATTACTTTGGCAAAATGTGCGGTCAACGAAAAGGAGCCGATGGATTAAGATAATGATTTGGCCGAGTTTCGTCATGGACTTCTCCCTCAATTTTCAATCGTATTGACTTTTCATCGATTCATATTGGAATTCGTAAGAGTTACTATTGACTTAGCAACGTTTTAATTGTAAATATCGAAGCAGAATGCCTGTTGTGGAAACACACTGCTCTATTCACTGCTACTGTACTAAGAACTGCCCTGTCACACAATAGAGGGCATTGCAGCAGACCAAAGGAAATTTGGCATTGAATATTTGCTATCTCCCAAGAGTCAACTACTCCTGGGGCAACCATTTTCTAGATTTTTATACAGTCACGAAGGCAGAGAAGGAGCAGAGGCGGCTGTGCGTGAAAGGTACCTGCCCCCAACCCCCCAGGGTACCGTGTTTAGCCGACCGTGTATGTCAACATGAAGGATGCCCCACTTAAATTTTATGTATGTTACCTGCCTTCAGGAGGCTGCCACCTTCGATTAATCCATACCAGTTTGAGTTTTTCGGAATTTAGAGCCTCCATGCTCATGGTGTGTTGCTATTTACATTGCTGACACAAAGATATTAAGCTGGAAATATCAGACATGAAAATTGGTGTCAACAGTTGTTTCCTAGCCTTTCCTATCTTCATTAAGAACACCATGTAACGTGTATTCAATACTTCTACCCTTTTTAATGTTCTCTTGAGCAGGGTAGAGTTTTTAGGACCCTAGAAACTTACCTTTAAGGGTACTCAATCTAATATCAGTTAAAAGATGCCTTTGGGCATACATCCCATAGCCCAGGCTAGCATACTTATTTCCCATTAGGGCACCATTGAAGCCCATCTTTGTGGTTTATTTGTCTGGGAAGGAACGATGGATGATGTGACCCCTTCATATGATACATATTTGCACCCCTTCCTGTCATTGATCCAGCAATATGATAATAAGGACACCTATCCAATTTAAACACCCAAGTAACCAATTCAAATCAAGTAAGGAGCTATTATCCAATAAAGAGTTGTATACCAATGTGATCTTACTTTGGGCCCTTGGTGTGGTGAAACATAAGGAAGATAAGGATGAAATATGAAACCCTCATACATGCTAAAACTTAAGCTGGGTCCCACAGACATCTATGTTGTCAGTTGGAATTTAAGATTTAAGAGATAATGGTTGATTAATAGTTGGAATGTAACATTTAATAGTTAAAAATAAATTGTGTAGATAATGAAGCAATCTATTATTTCTAACCCCCCCCCAAAGGAGCTTATTTAATTTTGTCAAGCACGTAACTGAGAACCCCTTGCCTCTCACTGCAATGATGATCCTTTTGGGATCTCCTGTGGATACAGCCTTGGCCATATCAAGCTATATTATTACTTACAAGTATCATAAAACTCAATAAACATTTTCTATGGTGTGCATGTTGCCAAACTATGTGTTATGGTATTTATTCCTTCCCCAGCTGGGTAGTCTGCAAAGTTGGAGCCTGGCTTTTCAGCCACATACTATAATCCCTATCTTGGAGGGAGTGCGCTTATGAACCAGGGTTGGTAGGTGACTGCGCATGCCTAATGCCAAGGAAATTTCAAGAAAATGCCAAAAAATGCCAACAAAAAATA
>JAAAKL020016001.1:0-11226 GCA_010016065.2 Carybdea cf. marsupialis auct. non (Linnaeus, 1758)
GCCAGCGCCCCAAGCACTTCATGTTTATGAGATCTATACTATGTAGTTCATGACTGCTTGTGTGTCTGCCTGAGTACGGAACAATGATACTTATATATCTGTTTCTCTACGTCATCTCAGGCAATTTATAAAATGATAGATCTAAAGGACTGAATTACTGTATCCAAAAGCAAAAAACGGAGAACAATTTGGGGGCCCATAACCATTTAACTTACATTGTTGATCTGACATTGGCATTGACGGTGTTTTGTGTTGATATTAGTAAAACATATTAGATTAAGGAGGATTAAAATGTTTGAAGTTTCTTGGAAAGCTGATGACCACCTACTTCTTTTATCTTAAATATTGATTTCGTAACAGTTAACCACAATAACAACGCGACTCAACCCTTACTCCTTCATTATTCATTTTTATTGCTTCACCTTGCTTTCATTCAGACTGTGGTAGGCTCTGTTGTGAACAATGCCAGCGGTCTAATTACCCCTTTTGCCGTAACAGTTATGACTGATCCTAAACAAGTACAACAGGCTGTTACCCGGACTCAAGGTAAGAACCTTTTGCATTTTTGAAGGAAGTATGGGAAAGGTAAGTACAGAACTTTGGCTAACTTTAACCAAAATAATAACACTTAACCAATTTCTGAGAAAATAGGACCAGGTTCCTGATATTGTAAATGGTTAATATTGAGTTTTGAATGTTTTCGGTTGAAAAAGTGCAACCACAGGTTGAAGAACAAGCTAGAATCAGCTAGAATGCAGTATTCTCATCGTAAAATACGTTTGAACTGCTAGATTACATTGGGAGGGAGGCTGAAAGAACGTAACGGCAGGGTCTGATCTAAAATTCTGTCTCTGGGGTTGGCGAAGATTTCTAAATAATGGAATTTCACCTCCAAAATCAACCTTTTTTCTATAGTATTTGGTATAAAGAAATAATGTTTCAGTAAACAGGTCTCCCCTATGTGGACAGGTATAATAAAGGTTTTGGGCTGTATTGCTTTCAGGCTAAATGCGATCAAAGAAGTAAATTTTACCAATTTTTTTGGCTACACGTATGGGAGTGTGGTGATCTATTGCTCTCACGGGAAACCTATGGTTTGCTGGCTGGTCATTTTACCCTGCATGGAGCCAAATACTCCTAAAAAATTATGTGTTTGCTACCTATATTATGACATAACGATTAATTTTATTGTGATTCCTGGAGAGAATATTGAGCCATCAAATAATGTCAGTTTAAGGGTCTACCTAGTATATTCGCAAATACTTAAATCCAATAGAAAACAGAATCTAATGACAATCTTTAGTCATTCGACTATCTACAGTTGGTGATAGACATAGTATAAAAATAACATGCATTAAGTGTGAAACTGTAACAAAATTAGTAATAATCTCATGCTTGGGAAGGATGATTAAGACAATGTACCAGCATTGTCAAGTAAATGAATACAACAAATATGTACTTGAATGAAATTTATTTATGCAACCTTCCAAAATCGGACTTGGCAAAATTTCTTGTTTCTTATTTGTTAAACTTCCGGCACCTTCGATTCGGTTTAAGGGTAAAAAACAATTTACGTTCGACTAGACATCTTCTTACGAAAACAGAGTGTATTTCTGACGTGCTATTTGTAAGAATAGCCTATCATATGGAAGACTTTACGGTTGCAGTAAAAATTGTTCCCGTATAATGTGAATTTATGCTCATCTCTTTTAGCAGCCAACATTACAACGAGAACAACGGGACTGAAGCAAGCCATTGCAAAAACTGACACGACCACATCCAACCCCTCTAAGACTGACCCCTATGACATCAGGTTACTGCCTAAGGCTACCCCTGTTGTTCCTACAACCCCTCGGCCACCTCCATTTGTCATCAAGTCTGCCTCTTTCCCGGAAACAGGGGTAGGCCGTCGGGCTGCCGGAAGTCAAGCAAGTGTTGGAGCACTTCCGGTCACAAGTTTCCCCAGCGGGGGCGGAGGAGTTGGAGCAAGTGCTGGAGGCGGAGGCGGAGGTGGAGGCTCCAGTTCTGAGTATGTGGAACCTGAATTTAAATTGGGTTACAGTAAGTATGAATACCACGAATCATTTAGCTACCCCATTATATTGATGTTAGTAGAAGTAGCAGTAGCAGTAATAGTAGCAATCATGTTAAACTTGAGATATCTATTTTCATACCATACTAAGTTACATTTGAATACTCACATCAACAATGGCATATTCAAATGATTATGATAAAGTCGCGCCTACAGAATAAAATAACCAAACAAGTAAATCCGGATCGTGTCATTCGAATCTCGTATACATAAGTCAAAATAAGTTGTGCGGATAGTACAAAAATCAGCTTTTTTTAAATAAACTCGCCATTAGATATATTAAGACTGCTCAGCATGTCTATGAAGTATTTACTGTTTTTAGCAATGCCACCTATAGAACTCATGCTTAGATTTAATGAAGTAATAATTATAGTCAGTTTGGAATTTTCTGCTCAATGATTGATATTTTAAAAATTTCTGATTATTATAACGATAATAATTTTTCAAACTTCAAATTTTTTTATTCTCTGTCTGCCATTAAAATTCCAGTACTCACTTACAAACAAGGTATACAGGAATGAGTATGGTACATCTCTCCTACCAAGTCAAGAGATCTGGTTCGGGCCATTTTTTATTTCTCTTACAAAAGATAAAATAGGTAGTTCTAATTGTAACTAGCAAAACCTTTCTCAAAAGATACTCCTTGATAGATATCTTCAGGTGATCTAACATGAACATGAAAGACTGACATAGCATGAAGTACAAAAGAAAGATAAGTAACGTCAAACTTCGCATGACCGATATGTCAATGTCGAATACGTATTAACAGAATGCATTTCCAAACTACAAATGATAATAACTTGCCTTTAATAGAAAATAATGAAGAAAAACAGAAAGTTGAAAAAGACCTTTTAACAACGTAGCTGACAAGTATTCCCATTTACTAAATCAACATTTTCAGTAGTTAGGATATTTTGTATGATTCTAGTCAACATGATCCAGTAAGGTGCCAAAGTTGTGGCCACTGATATTTAAAAGCACTAACTAACTGTGACATTTTAGTAGTTGGGGATTTCAGGAGTTAACATGGCTCAGGCAAGAATTGAGGTCAAATTAGTAAGCTTGACTATTCTTTTAAAATAGACAAGTAAAAGATAACAGTAATAATAAAGTGCCTAATAGTATGCTACAGAGCACGGGAGGAGGGGGTGATACCGTTGAGAATCGTATACTTTGAGCTAAAGCATATAGAGAGAAGGTAGCCAGTTCAATTCCACGACGTCTTTATCCTTCCCCAGATAATGTCAGATACCTATTTTTCTTCTGGGTTAGCAGTAAGAGCGTTATGCTACAGAGCACGGGGGGAGGGGTGATACCGTTGAGCATCGTATACTTTGAGCCAAAGCATATAGAGAGAAAGTAACCAGTTCAATTCCACGTCGTCTTTATCCTTCCCCAGATAATGCCAAATACCTATTTTTCTTCTGGGTTAGCAGTAAGAGCGTTTCAGATTAACGTAGACCGGAACCGTCAACCACCTGTTTGCTGGACCAGCCTTATGGACTCACCTCACTCACCTGAGATTATGGAGACGGTCGAATTAGTAAACGTAGGCATGTTAAATATTTCAAAGGTGGCCAAATTAGCAAAGCTGGTGGCTTTGAGATCAATATGGAAGGCCTATCCAAGTTGGTAATTCAAGTCAAGTTAGTCCAAATTATTTCAGTTGCAAGTTTGGTCAAGTCTGATTAAGTTAATAAGGAGTTTGGGCACCGATCAAAAGATGAATAGCCCTTATCCGAATGCAAGAAGGCTGCATTTTATTCTTTAAATAAGCTCTTTTTGATCTCTATTATTAATTGCTGCAACATTAGAAGAAATGTAACAAAAAAGAAAAAAAAGAACATAACAAGCCTCATTTTTCTCTTTTAGATCCCTCGTCGGACCCCTCTCTGCTTCCTGTCAATGGGGCACCGCCTCTGAACATGGCTACCAATGTTGGTGCCCCACCAACGTCTAGCATATTGACACATCCAGTTGCAGCAGGTATTTGTGCGTATTCTTACCATTAGTCCTACTGTTAAAGAATAGGTGTAGATGTAACTGGTCCATTGTTCACAGCAATCTTTCTTGATACCAGTCTTTCTTAACCAGTTACAGCTTCTCTCGCCCCTGCATTCTTCTGTAGCTCTAATAAGTTTTTCTCTCTAGTTGGATTTTGGGTTTCTCTTTTCCTTCTCCTAACATGTTCTCATCTTTTACATTTTTATCAAAATCTCGTCGTAATGGGTGAAAACAGTGAGAATGACACGTACAATGTCGAAGCTTATTTTTCGGTAGAGTTACAGAATAAATATATGGCACTGAAGTTTTTATTTTATCTTTTTTTTTTCTGTCGTGGTAGCTGTTGTTATTTTTTGGTAAATCCACCTAGAAATCTCGCGGCCCCAAAAAATAGCCTTGCTGGGCAACAACAGTGAAAATGTTATCAATGGAATAGACAAATAAATGGCATTGAAGTTTAAAAAAAACTAAAAACAATTATCATAATTATCAGAATTTGTCTTTTCATTGGGCCTTTTCCTTTAACCATTCAGTACATTGATTGTTCAAAAGAACACCAATCTGGCAATCAGAGTTTTGATTGGCTACTTTTTAAACACAGCTCTGTTCTATTGCTTTCGTCTCAAGTCTATAAGTTGCAACAATTGTTTAAAATATACAAGTTTGCTACAGAAGATAAAAGAGATTTAAGTTAAGATAAATTGTTAGTTGTAGAACTTTGTTGCTGTAGTTGTAAACGTTACGTTTTTTTGTATCTATTGTAAAATACCGTTGTCTCGATGTCACTTTCTTGTTAACAACAATGAAAATTGTATAGTCTAGTAATTTTCACAGCCATCAGATTGCATAAATCAAGTGGGGAAAAATCATGAAATCGAAGGTTTAAAAAAATCAAGCAGGACTGTGATTTAAAGTGTTTTAGAATATAAAGGATGTTGTATAAATGAGTGACATTACTTTTATCTGTCTGTGGGTTTCTCTTCAGATCCAAACATTGCCAATCCAGGATTGAACGAAGGGATGTTACACAACGCAAATGTTGGAGCACCTCCGTCCATGATAGATATGCCAAAAACAGAATCAGGCGGTAATGACCTTGTTGCTTAACCTCATTATGTTTTACTCAGATTTTAAAGTCAAGTTAATTACAATTAAAGAACTTTAGTGGAGACAGCAAAGTGCTTCATATACAGCCTTCTTAATACATATAAATCGAGTAAATCGAGTAAATGTAAATATCCGATTTTCCTACCTTAATCTCTATTCTACGCATAAAGTAAATGCACGTGTTTCACATTTTGCATGCATCTTGGACCAACTTGCAATGATTTAATTGCATTTCCAATCCTTTATTTACTTATACATCATCTAACTGGATTAAAGGTAACACTAATATCGTAATACTTAGTATGGACACATGCATTGCATGTTTGTATCTCTAACCAAATTTTATTCGCTGCATTTTATGAACATTCATAACATCGGTAAGCAATCAGTTGAATTTGTGAAAGTTAATCTTAACCTCGTTTTCTTACAAAGGCAACCTTCTACTTTTTGATGAACACTAACATTAAGCACTAACATTAGGAGCCTTAATGATGCGTTGATGATATCTCCACTTTTAAATTATTCACATAATTATACATAAATTATCGAGGACCAATCTGTCTTAAAAAACAATTTGGCAGTGGTCTGCTCAAGTACAAAACATAACATTTGTTTATTACAAGCAAATACCCCGTTGCAAGCGTGTTATCACGCACACCTACTAGCTAAGTGTTCCTGAAGAATGTTTAACAATCGTCAAATTAAGCTGTACATAGGCCCCTTCTTCTCTAGGCGCATGTAATACAAACACAAATTTAAGAATACCTAATCTGCAACTGCCTCAGCTTTGAGTATATCTTGCTATGTTCTACTTTATTACAAAAAGCTAAAAGCCCATTTTTTCTCACATTTATGGAAGATTTAGCACCGGCGCCAGTACTATGGGATCACTAGGTTAGCGGCCCTGACACATTTTTTAATAATATCGATTTATGTTTTCGAATCTGATATGTCTTACATTAAACTAAAAACTTAATCTGATAATAGCATTGAATACTTTTGAATGTAGGCATGATAACACCTCCGTCTTCTTCAAATGAATCTTACATGATCAATTGAAATATTATCAGCACGAAACTAATTCCCTCCTTGACAAATACTTACTCAAGGTTAAAACCTTAAACCAAATTTAGTGTCTGAAGATCTGCTAGCAAATCAAAATTAAAGAAGCTAAGTTTTTAACCCAATTTGTTAAGTGTAAAATGCATTGACTGATTTAAGCAGAACAACTAATACTGATTTACTGTCTTCCTAAAGTTTTATTCAAATGAAAATACCTGCGTTTTGCTCATTTAAATAGGACATTCTCTTCTAGCTAAGATAAGAGAAGATCTTAGATAATTATAGAGCATACCACCCTCGTAACACAAGAACTATCTCAATGTACATCAACGAAAATGGCATAGTAAACAGCAGCCATTTTGACTTTCAATCGATATTGACAATGTAAAACACCTCCCAGCCCTCCAAGAAATCTCCTTGGGCAGTAGCGCATGCGTATAAAACACTACCTCAGAACGCGTTTAGGAGGTAAAGTTCTTGATTGCCAACTAAGGAACAAATTACTCACTATCGATCTTGAAAATGCCACACTGGCAATTTTCGTGCATTGAACAGTAAACCCATAAGGTTCCAAGAACATCTCACGCCAAATAAATGGTATCCATTGCTTGAAAAACAGCGTAGTCAACAAGTTGATCCTTAAGTAAATTATGTCTGTTAGACAATCCCGGTCATTCTGCACGCCGTTGGACCTTTCTCTCAAATGCAAAGTCCAACGTCCAAACCCTACACCAGAAGTCCAAATTTTCGCACTCATGTCTAACGTCACACGTGCCAAATGTAAAACATCACTTCCCTTAACCAAAGTTATATGTTCCATGTCCAAAGTCTGACGTCCCGAGTCAAACTTTCCCATATTCCAAGCTCCAAGTCTCAAATCTTAGTTATAAAGCTTTATGCCAGGAGCCCAAGATCTTACGCCCACAGTCCAAATTTTACGTCTCAAGCTCCAAATCTCATGTCCAAAGCCCAAATCCTCCGGTCTCAAGAGTCTCATGTCCAAAACCCAAATCCTCTGGTATCAAGCCCCAAGTCTCTTGTTCAATGCCCAATTCCTCAGGTATCAAGCCTCAAATCTTATGTCCAAAGCCTAAATTCTCCAGTCTCAAGTCCCAAGTCTCATGTCCAAAGTACAAATCCTCTGGTCTCAAGCCCCAAATCTTATGTCCAAAGCTTAAATCCTCCGGTCTCAAGTCCCAAGTCTCATGTCCAAAGCCAAAGTCCTCTGGTCTCAAGTCCCAAATCTTATGTCCAAAGCCTAAACCCTCCAGTCTCAATCCCCAAATCTTATGTCCAAAGCCTGAATCCTCCGGTCTCAAGTCCTAAGTCTCATGTCCAAAGACCAAGTCCTCTGGTCTTAATCCCCAAATCATATGTCCAAAGCCTAAATCCTCCAGTCTCAAGCCCCAAATCTTATTTCCGAAGCCCAAATCCTCTGGTATCAAGTCTCAAATCTTATGTCCAAACCCTGAATCCTCCAGTCTCAAGTCCCAAGTCTCATGTCCAAAGACCAAGTCCTCTGGTCTCCAACCCCAAATCATATGTCCAAAGCCTAAATCCTCCAGTCTCAAGCCCCAAAGTCTCATGTCCAAAGCCAAAGTCCTCTGGTCTCAAGTCCCAAATCTTATTTCCAAAGACCAAATCCTCCAGTCTGAAGCCCCTAATCTTATGTCCAAAGCCTAAATCCTCCAGACTCAAGTCCCAAGTCCAAGTCCAAAGCCCAAGTCCTCTGTCCTCCAACCCCAAATCATATGTCCAAAGCCTGAATCCTGCAGTTTCAAGTCCCAAGTCTCATGTCCAAAGCCAAAGTCCTCCAGTCTCAAGTCCCAAGTCTTATGCGTCATTTTAGTAATTCAATTTAATAAGATGATTAAAAAGTATTTGTTATGTCGAGGCATTTGAGATACGTAGGTTGTTCTTGGCATATTTGGAACTTTTTTTGTACTTTTAAGCATCCTGTATAACTTAAACTACACTTGCATGCCCATATCTATTAAAACTATTATTGTATTCTTTACTTGAAGGAGCCATGGATACTGAAATACTTAATATGATTGTTGTAACAATGATAAGAAATTTTTAGCATTATAATAATTCCTCGATAAAATTGTCAATATGCCTCCAGGGGTGTAGTGGGTGGAAACATGTGTATGCGTTTATACTGATTATTGAAATGCAAGTTTATTTTCAACGGGGTTGCAAATAGTGAGGCTGCCCCTAGCCTGTCACTAATAAACCTGATAGAAGTCTCTTAGTCAACACACTTTTATACTGCCTACAATGCTAATTTTCTGCTTAATAGTTAATCACAGAGAGCATTAAATGTCATCAAAAATTTGCGGCAGAAGACACCATGATTTTTGTTGAGATTTTGAGTAGCATTGCCGTGTTAATTGGCCTCTTTGCATACCTTACTCGATTACCTTTCTCTTGCTCATGGCACCCATCTAATCAAAGAGCATTACACTTTCTTAAATACACACCTCGCATTTGCCTGCCGTTAGTGCATAGGTATTAAGGAGACCTCTATACGTCAAAGGGTGGCTGCTTAAGATATTTCCTCTTCACTACACTCCTGGATATTTCCTTTGGAAGTTTTTCTGTTTCTTCTTACATTGTATGTATACACATTTACATCATCCAGCTGTCAAGAAAAGTAAATGAAATTTAATTTCGTACTTTTCTATGCTTTTTTCTCTATTTATCTGACTATATATTTGTCTACAAATTTGCCTTAAAAACCATCTTCCGACATTCTATAACAAATACAGTTGACTGACCTGATAGTCTTTCTCACGGAATAAATACTGTACATTTCCACGTTATCTCGACTACCAGCCTAATAATTCTTTATTCTTTGAGACTCTTTTCCTTCAACTTCTATGCTAGGTTTATATCTCAAACTGTGACTCATTAACATTCGAGACAGTGACAATTTAAATAAGGCATCGCGTATTTTGGTTAGATATACGCAAACCCAGACATAAATACTTTTTCCTTGCTTAAGACATACTTGGTCGATAGTAGACCTGGGCAATGCAAATGCTCTTCTTTCAATAGTTAAAATCATATCAGTACTGGAAGTAACTGTCGCTACTATCATGATCAAATGTTGCACACTTTCGAGAAGATCGCTGGCACAGATTTTACTGGCTCCGTAAAGATGAAAGGCTGAGTGAACATTGGTACCTTTTCCTCTAATCTAACCTAGGTTAATAAACTTGTAATGCAAGTCCATCACCACCGGAGTACATCACATGGTTATTGACGTCAAGAGAAAGCAAAGCAGTCCTTTGAGTTCTGTCTACTATTGCAGAGTCTCGGTTCTTCTCTTCATTTGGGAAAATCTACTCTTTGATTGCGTTTCCCTTACTTAACCTTTTCAGTTCTTCATAAAATATGATGACATAAAATTGGTCTCATGAAATATATGGTTGCCTACAAGCAAATACATGCAAATATCTCCTGGAATCTTTTTGTCATAGACTAGATTGTAATTGATGGCGACCTACCTCAAAGCACTATAAAAATTAAAACATTCTTGGCTTCAGGAGTACAAATGCGAACACATTATTTACAAAGCACCTCATACTAAACGATTTATTACAACCGATACAACAAGATAGTTGCTTCTCTTATTTAGTCACTATCACTTTACACTCTATCAGGCAGCCATCTTGTCTTAGGTGCAAAGTTTATTTCCTTTCTATTATTAAGTGCTTATAGCAGTATTATATTTTAAAAACCGTAACTGTAAATATCCGTTCCTTGCCGTGGAATCAGGCAAGAGCTGCCTGTATGTACTTACTTGCTTTGTAGATCTTTCTATCATCTCCTATCCGATTAATTATTTGCAAAACTCTCCTCATTCATTACAGACAACTTAAAGTCACCAGTGTCTGGTAAAATTTATAGCAAAATGAATCCTCCATTTAACTCAATTTTCAACTCATGTTGTGCATCACAAAAAGAGCTCATCAATCTTGCCCTTCATAATTCTATTTAATGCTTTCAACTTAAACAAATCACACTCCTACAGTTTTTAACCAGCTATCAGCTATCGATAGATATTTGCTAAACTAGGACGTTTGAGTCAAATCTATTTCATGCTATCCAGTCGTAGAATCAAACAGTAACACGTTTTAGTGATTTGAAAACAGCAGTACTTATATCAGTGTAGGTCACATCTATTTCATTCAAAAGTATTATGCAAGTTATTTCTCTATAAAACTTAGACTTCAGTCATTTCTTTGATAAATTTCAAACACGCTATACATGTGGCTCCTGTTTCTACGCCCATGTGTTTCAATTAGCTGAAGACGTCTTTGAAAAGTCACACAATAAGGCAGCTTGTTTTATTTTTTCTTACTACTTTTATTGCACCAACAGTCGCATAGCCGATGACCAAGATTGATTATGGTATTGATCGGAATGCTTCCTGCAGACCTCTCTTAACTAAGTCTTTTACAACTAAGTACTTACCGTAAAGAAATATCAACATGTCCTAAACAGCAATCAGACCTACCATTATAAAGAATAAACAATTTAACCAATTAGGTTAGCGTGGATCTTAGCTATAGTAAACTTTCTAGTGGCAATAGGTATGCAATACAAATAGGAATAGAATTTACAATAAGTTCTTCTATCTAAAATAAAGAACGGCCAGCAATTATTGTCACCTACTTTAACATGCAGAAATATTTGACAGTACATTTGTGATAAGAACTAAATTATTGTCGCTTACTTTCATTTGGTTTTGGATATACTATTGAAATCCAATATTCTGATTTCTTTTAGATAGGTTAAAAAACATGCGCTAGTTGGTCTTAAATATGTAAAGTGGCGTCAGGTCTCAGCAAATTGTGCATAATTTATCCAAAAGTTCAGAAATATTTGACAGTACATTTGTGATAAGAACTAAATTATTGTCGCTTACTTTCATTTGGTTTTGGATATACTAT
>JAAAKL020016002.1:0-11226 GCA_010016065.2 Carybdea cf. marsupialis auct. non (Linnaeus, 1758)
ATAAAAAATAACAGAACTGTTGACATCAGAGGGACCGCCCCGATGTGGAGTCTCTGTACATTCTTACTCTGTGGTATCATTTCAACCAATCAATGTCTGTGCAACAGAATGGTTAAGCGGAAAGGCCCAATGAGAAGACAAATTATATTTGCAGACATTGATCGGTCGGTTTTCATGACTTTGGTTTGTTTCTCTCTGCCAAAAGTACTACAGAGGAGGCTCAGAACGGCTCTGTTGGCATGGTCATATTCATACCCCCCCCCCGCCCCCTCCAGTTTAGGAAAACGGCTAGTTTTTCGCACTTTAAGACTTCGTGCTTAACAGAACTTCTTTCAAAGTAACTCAATACCTTGAAGTGGCATCCCTGCCTTGTATTGAGTGAGGCATTTGGACAAAAAACGCCACCCCCACCATAAAAGCCCATCACTGTAAAACTTCCACTTAAAAGTGGTTGCATGTCACAATCTCGTGCCACGAGTCGAATGTCACCTCAGCAAAGATAGACTCGTTCTCAGCACATCTTCATCCAAGACGAGGCAAAATACTAAACATGATTCTTATTAAACACAAGCCACCAAGAAACACAGTATGTAAGTGAGGTGTCAGTCCTCTCTCGCTACCTTTCGTATATAGACAAATGAAAGAGATAATCACCGAGCAGAATGTTGAGAAAGGTAGTTAAAAGCCCTTCAGAGGAGCTGTCGCTAAAAAATATAGTTTGTGGAAGCCGATCAGACTCGGCATTAAAATTGGATCAGGAGAGGGTGAAGTAAGTTTGAGCATATGGGCTTACCTGTAGACGATTTATCACAATTGTAACTATATATAAGAATGTATAGATATATAGATATATATATATGTATATATGTAAATAAATTACGTGAATCCAAACTATCATCCACCTCGTCTCCTAGGCTGTATGACAGGGTGCTGACTTAAACGGCTATACTTAATTATACCGGTAGTTATACGTATGTACTGACCAAATCAGATACAGTACTTTCCTGAGGCGTTCAAATCAATGTACCCACTTTTGCCATTCCTCTGCCTTGAATGGAAGTTTCTCTGGTAAACTAAGTTGGTTTCTCATTGCTGACTAGTAATCGTTATAGAATGTTCAGGAAAACTAAAGAATTTTCTAGAAGAATCCAGATTACCGTAAATAGTGCTGTTGCCCAGATAAGTCAAATTAAGGCAATCCCATGACAATATCATATCTAGTGTATCTAGTGTATCTAGTGATAACTAATAATTTGAAAGTTCTGAAGTCATACCGGTACTCTTTAAAATACACAGTAGGCCCTATTTATTATGGGTGTCTCTAACGCTAGCCGCATGAATAACCCCAAAAAGCTATAGCCCAACTCGTAGCCCTAACGGTAATTCTAACACCATTCCTAACCCTATCCCTGCCCTATCCTTACCCTATCCCTAACCCTTTCCCCAAACCTTTCCCTTACCCTAAGTGAATTTGTTAGTGGCACCCACTCAGCCACAAGTTGACCTCTTTTACGTTTCGATATTACCTTTTTCAAGATGCATATTTATATATTTATATGTATATATGTATAGACAGTTATAGATTTACATAATATGTATGTATTTAGTTTGTTTTTCATGGTCTGATGAACGTCACATGATAGAACATGAAACCTGATGTAACTGCAGTAATGCTATTGCGCTACTTCCTTTTTGCTACTGCTTTGTTGTATTAGGCTCTACTTTGTGTGGAATCCAGCAACGTTGGCAGTATGACAATAATTAAGCAAATATTAAAAAAATTTGAAATTTGCAATTGCTATTTAAGAAAATCTAAAAAGACCCTATAGTAAAACTGGTTAAGACAATGCAATATACTCGGTAAACATGAAGTGCTTTTACAGTGATGTTGGAATCAAACCTAGGACCTTCCACACCGAAAACAAAGACTTTACTGTTGTACTAAATAGTACAATAGTAAAGTTGACAATCCAGGAAGTCAATCCAGAATTCTCAACACCACCAGCAACCTAATTTTCATTTTGGTATTAGCTTTGTCAGTGCCATTTCATATATATAAGTACTCAGGCAGACACACAAGCAGTCATGAACTACATAGTATAGAACTCAATAAACATGAGGTGGCTACATTGCTGGTGGGAATAAAACTCAGGAACCCCCACACCGAAAATATGGAGTGGTAGAATGGAAAAGTGTATTACTACAGTTGGTTTTATATTCTATCATGTTGTGTTCATCAAGGCATGATACTTTACTATACAGTTACAGTGCTGTATTGTTTGTTAATATATTTATCAGCAATGAAAGAATTCCTATGCTGGTACTTTGGGGCTATTTCAGAAAATTGATCTTTCAGGTTACTTTTGTCAATGGTTACAGGTGCATACTTTTGAGAGATCCATAAGCTACATTTTCTGCAGCCTACATTAGATGGTTTAGCAAGTTTAACAATACCCCACCTTATGTTGCTATTAAAGTTACGCTCTGTGAGATCTCCAATAAACTTCTTCAATATCAGCACTGTAGCAATCTATTATTCTGCAATTTCCAAAAAAAGCATGTGAGACATGGCCAGTGACAGCTAAGGATATAGCCAGATTAGCCCGAAGTGATCACACCATGGATCTGTGCTTCTAAACTTGCTGACAGAGACCCTCTACATTCTTTGAGGGCTAGACTAGGTCTAGCAGGTGTCGAGGAGGTTATGCAGTAGAATAGGTTGCACTGGTATGGTCACCTTCAGCGCATGGACCAAACTGTGGCCTAGAAAAGTTGAGAGTATTGTAATCCCCGGCTCCCACCCTAGAGGTCACCCACAGAAAAGATGGACCAACTGCATCAATGAAGACCTGAAAAGCACTGGCCTCAAACCTGAATGACCTATGGATCGGGAGTGGTGGTGTGTGAATATCAGACCTGGACGACATGGCAGAACTTCCAGTCTTCAGACACGGGGAAGAAAGGGAAGTAAAATTGACAAGTAAGTAAGCAAGTTTGAAATTCACAAATGCTTCAACATTTTAACATGTCCCTTGAATAATGTCAAGACAAAATAAAATGAAATACTTACTTGAGAATCAGTCCAATGGGTATTCCCAGCAAAATTAACAAGCTGAAACAAATGAAAATAGATTTAATCAGAAAAAATTATGGTTTTAGTGTTTGCAACACAATTATGGTAAAAAAAATTAGTGCTTATATCTTGATCACTTAAAAGGAATTGCTGAAGATTGGAGATAGCTAGCAGCAAAGTGATATTTAGACATGTATGCACCTTGAAAAGAAATTGAAAAGAACGTGAAAAAGAAGAAACCCCAGGTGGGAAAACTTCCAAAGACAGTATGGGAAGCAGGAAAACTAGCAATACAATGACAAGCACTTCCTCTTATAAAATTTCAAACCTATTCAAGGACAAAAGATAAGAGAATACAATAGAGTTAAGTGTATACTGGTGTTCAAAGAAGTATCTATATACTGTAAGTATCTGGATACATAAAAATGTTTGGAGAGTCTTTTCACATATATATACAGATGTGACAAGATAGCTTTTATCGTTATATCAAACTGGTGCAAAGGCTGGGTACATCTTTTTATTTTGTCTTGTCCGTGTCATTATTATTAATAGATGGTTCATGTAATTCTCAATAATCAGATCATTAAATGTATCTTCATTTCTCAGGGACCCTTTCTGTGGCATCATCAGGATTTTTATTTGGGGTAAAAAGGTGGAAAACTGTTCAAAGCATGGGTTTCCTGCATAACTTCCTAGTCTAAAACATCTCTCCTTGTATATGCCTTGCTTTGCTTCATATGGAACAATAATTCAAAGCTATAAGTAATACTGTATTCTGTTACTATTATAGACATACAATGATGCTGTTTTATCTTGTGGTAGTGGTACTAGAGAGAATATATCAAAGCACGTTCTATAATACTTATTGATGTCAAGACTCCATGTTCTAATCTTATTCTAAATCTAACAAACTAAATAAAAGGAAAGCACACCTATCGTGTTGCTCATCAATTTGTGTACAACAAGCATACTGGGGCAGATGGTTAATCATATAACAGATGTATCACGTCACACCTGTTTGCAGATTTCTTTACATCCCTAACTATTTGACAAAAAGTGGCTTCACAAAATGATGATGAGTTAAATAAGTACTAACTTTTCAGTTCTGATGCTGATGCCAGGCAATAACTACTTGGTCAAATATGACAGCAACCTTAGCCCTTGTAATTTAGGTAGGCATCTGGCACTGCCAACCTAAAAGCTAACCTGGGGTATCCTAAAGATGGCAATTTCACGCAGAACTGAAGACAGGCTTCACATTGCCTCTCAGTATTGCTGACCTTCAAGGGTGATTTTTTCCACGAAATGTGGTTGCCTAGTCTGCCCTGCTTTGTTTTGTGGTGTTGGCAACCAATGGCACCAGCAGTGCATAACTTAGAGATGGAATAAATGAATGTGCACAAAGCGAGAGAGAGAGATAGCCACTTTGCTGACCTAAATCAACCTCTAGGTTAGCAAAATTTTGCTTCACTGTAACTTCACAACACAGGTCCTGATCCAGGTGCTGATCTCTTTTTCTGGGAATTAAGAGGATTGAACCTAAAACTTATGAGCACCCAGGCCAGTATTTTTTTCCAGCTACCTAACTTGTGTAATTATGTTCATGAAACAAACAAAAAGTTCCCAGGTAGATTTTACTGCTGAAAAACCATCAAGTCAACTGTTGAGTGTAACTCCCCCTTCCTTTAACATCTTTCCCTATTTTTGCTGCGATGTTACAGTGAAGCATAATGCTTAAGAGAAATGCCTTGGAGAAACATTGCTAATGCAAAGAGATCTTGGCCGTCAAGCCAGCAGCTTTAAAACTATTTCATTGCCTTCCTTTATCAAATTCACATGCAAAAGATGTTTACAAACTATTTCTTATTCTACATTTAGAAGTCTAATGCTATTGCTTCTATTATGATTGCTTAAAAGAGGATGATAACAAGTTTAGTGGTACAATAGCTAATTTTTTTTCAACATCTTAACCAAATTACTAATAATGCTAATTAGACTGAGTAAATGAGAGGCATTATAGCACTAGCTTCAGACTGGCCAGTTTGCCTGTAGGAATCCTTTAATTATTAATTATCCCTTAATTATTCACTTGAAAATATAAAAAAAAATGATAAGCAAAAATAGGGATAGGTATGTAATGAACAGGAAGGTGATTATTTGGATGTGGTTTTTGATTTTTAGAAAGTTGCCAAAGATGGAGGCAAAAGATCTAAAGTTGCAAGATCATCTAATGTATGCTAAAGGAAAATCATAACATTTCACAAAATTTCTCCGTAGTATAAAGCTTGTCTGACACTTCAACAAATATATATAAATAGATTTTAATTTGCAATATTTGCAATTTGGATATCATAGTCAAGTGTCAATTGCTACACATACCTAAGATTACAAAAACATTAAATAATAAAATGGTAAAATAGTCAACATTACAATATGTGAAAGTGATAACAATGAGATACAAAAAATGATAGTTTAAAATTAATGACTCTTAAAGGTAACACACATAGATAACTACACAACAAACAACAATGCTAATAAAATATGTGTTAATAAATTGCAAACACAACATTACATTCCAATGTAATACTTCTTTGATGAGTTCCAGGGGGTCTCCTACTGGCTGTGCATGGTGTGCCACATTTTCAGTTGATAAATGCTCTCTGCAGTATCCAAAATTTTGAGATAATCCTTATCACATATTTCTTGGAATAATTCATACATCTGCAAATGCTTGAAAACATAGGAGCTTTTGTCCCTAAAAAGATGTTCCCAGAAACCTGTTGTCCAAGGTCAAGAGCTTTCACCACAAATCAGCAGAGTTACATCCACACATGTTAATTTGTAAACAGGATGGTTCAGAAATAACTTTTTGGCTAGTGTTTCCTGTTGTTTTTAATAATCCTTTTAACATCGTTTGTCACTCATTTTACATGAGGTGAGGCAAGCCCACTTTTTCTTGGGACATGTTACTGCAGACCGGATTCCCTTCCTGGGATTGAACCCTGACTAACCAACTAGGCCAAGGCAGCTCTTGACCAATGTGCCATGTTTTTAAATATTGATAACATGTCTAAACATCACCAACTTTTGTTACAAATAAATGATATACAGGCATGGGATACTATGGAGAGTGTGTGCATTCTACTTGGTCCTCTATAACTGAGATTGTTTACAACCTGTAATTATTCTAAGTATTGATTGCCTACCTGAGTACTTGAGTACCATGGGGTCATGAATTGGAACATGGCTGGTGAAAAATTCTGCAGTTAATTGGGCTAGAAACGTCATCTGAGCTCAAGTGCATAGAGTTCCAATGTTATTTACGTCAGTGAGTGAACAATATGGGTACATACATATTCCTTAGGTTTCAAGCACTGACATATGCAAAGGGGGAAGGGTCATGGCCAAGTTGTCCAACCCATTAAACCACCACTGCTAAAAAGACTGGACAACCGAAGGAAGATGAAAATGACAAAGGGACATATAATCAAAGACTGTTTGAAAGCAAGTAATCCTGCCAAAGAACGAGTACGGGCAGCTATAAACAAATAAATGGGTTGAAGGGTATTTCATTTAACAAAAACTCACCAGGATTCAGGAACTATTGATGATAATTTTCCTGACAAATGAAACACTGTCAATGAAAAGAAGTAAAAATTAATACACAAATAATGTTGGAAACTCTAAAAAAAACATTGACCATAAATAGTTTTTTAAAAATGTTTATGGTGACCATTCAAAGGTGACCTCAAATGTGAATTAAGGTACTCTTTTATCACTAGTACAAAGGAAGGTAAGAACAAAAGCTTGACCACTGTATGACAGTGTAGTATATGAAGGAAGTGCTTCAGCACCAAGTCTCTGTGCACTGACATCTGCTACAAAATGGTTGAATTGATGGATTGTGAATGGTAACTTAAGGGCTAAAATTATTTTCTTGGTCAAAAAGTTAATTTGATCTCTGGAGAGTTGTTAATACAGTAATGAAATCATTTATGCATGCACATGCCAGCTGGATGTAACTAAGTTTTTAAATATCAGTACAAAGTGTAACTAGTAGTACCACTACACAAGTGTTGTACTATCTATTGTATGTCAATATCTGTAACTTACTGCACCCTAAGTTTTCCTCTCTTATGAATGCTAAATGACCCTGAAGATCATGTTTGATTGGTCTCCCTTGTCAAAGTATTATGTAGATAGGTATATAGATAGATGGATTGATGGATTGATGGATAGATAGATAAACTGATGGATGGCAAGTTTACACATGTAGTCACATTGTTTTAATTCACTTAAAATGCATAACTCTTGACTTGGTAGTTACAGGATGAATACTCTTTAGGAAATGACTTCAGGAGGATTTAGACCAAAACCTAGGATAACTACACAAAATCCACTAGAAAGACTAAATAAAATAAAAATCAATGGAAATCATAGACAGAAATTAAAAAGATAATAGATCCATCCACTACTCCAACAAATTCCAAAGCAATTTTACCAAACCTTCCTACTTTCCAGTAGCATATCATGTTTTGGTGGAACTTTCCATTATTTAATGGATTTCAGAGGGATTGCATGACTTCCAGGAATGGCCATCCTGTAGTTAGCAATTGGCATTTGTGCAGAGCTTTACATATGATGGATAATAATGGAATCAGGCTATATCTGATTGGAGGAAGAGCCTATGGTGATAATGATGGCATTGTATGAATCAGAACATAGCTTAAACATATGCTGTACATCAAATCAGGTGTACAATCCGCAGTGACTAGGAATTTGTATTAATGCCTGGTCAGAATCACACACTACAAATTCAATTGTATTGCATGTCTCATATAAAATGCAAAGGTTATCTGTACATGTATGTGATTTAAACAAATTCAACAGTTTAAATATAAAAATCTGCCTAAACTCTGAAAATATTAGTAACCTTTGCCCTTATTACTGATAGATATAAATTGTTGAACTTTTGCACAGACATCAATATAAAAAGGACTAATAGTCCACATGCCTTGTAATTTCTCCCATATCTCATATCTTGCTACTATCTGACATTATTTCAACTTCTATTTATGACCAACTGCTTTCCTTATGGTTTTTGGCGTTCTTAAATCTCCACAAAGCTTAATTAAACCGATATATAAATACATCCTGGTATAATAACTTAACGGTACGTAAATATCTTGGATCACAAATTATGAGATTAATCCACTACTGTAATCACAGTTCATTTAAAGGTTTTTAAATACTTAATAACAAGAAGGAAGAGCAAGAGCTGCAGAGCAAAAAAGGCCACATACTTCATGAAGAATAATGAGTGTTTACTGCGCAATAACCTCTCAATGATTGAGGCAATGAACACCAACATATCAAACTATTATATTCAAAAGTTTAAACACTCGAGGTAATAGCTCTTTAAGGAATACGCGAAATGACACGAGAAAGCATCGCAAATTTTACTCAGTATGTATATAACATTTTGTAATATAAACAAAACACTTCAAACTTGAATCCACAGTTGGAATGGCATTGTACGAAAAATCACCACTCTCCGGGAGCTCGCAGCAGGTGCAATTATTCCTTTAGCTTATTATCGACTCGAAACAACTTCATCTGAGTGGTAAGACGTGAAATCAGTAGCCTGCTGATGCCATGATACCTGAGCAGCAATGCAGCTAAGCAGTGGCACTGCATCTATGGTTAAGACTGCTGCTACGTACAGGAAGTCTTAAGTTCTATAAAAAAACCAAGCTATTGTCAGCTTACCTAACTTTGCTAAACTGCCAAGAAGGATCCATAGTCCGACAGTAAAAGGAGTCTTGACTCTCGTAAAGTCCAACTTTGCTATAGAAATCTTGCCATGACCCTTGGCGGTTTTATGAGGTACCTTGCTATCTGTCTTATCCGTGCAATTATTTGTAGATGTACAGTTTGACCCATTCTTTACAACTTTACCTCGTAATGACGATGCAGAAATATGAACACAACAGTTAACAAGTAAAAGCACAACAAGAACGGAGAAAAGACTCTTTCCATGAAGTCTTAACGGATCCATTTCCTTGTAAAAACTTGAAAAACAATTAACGCCCAAGAGCTTTGGTAATCTTATTGCACAAGCAAGCGTAGCTTAGTATCACAGTGATATTTGTTAACAAGAATTCAAGGTCCGTATCATTTTGTAATCGATAAGTCAAGGATTCCGATATATTCCATCTTAATACATACTTTTATCCAACTTATGTATCGAATTCACCTTTAACTTTGCTGGTGGCTGATAGGTAAACTCGCGAACACCAATCTGGAATGAAACTCGTCAGTAGAAAACCTTGAACCGCGAGTAATTAAACACTGGTTGTGATCTCCCAGGCAAGAATGAAGAACAGCACGGCCTATTTTTAATATCTTTTCACCATTGTTACCTCCACATTGAACAATTCAACGATTTCAATAAATGTTAAATGGGTTCGACGCCGGTTTACGGGGGCAATCGCTAATGAGTTCAAGCTCCTTTCCAGTGGTCTACTCATAGCTTCTCACGCCCAATCGTCCGTGCACTACAATCCACAACGTTCATGTATTGAAATCGATTGCACTGCAAATAGAAATATTTGATAAATGAGTGCATCTCAACGCATTTCATCTCATGAAGGCCTTATGACAAAATTATTAACTTCTGCAAACTTGTATTTAGAGCCCACGCATGCGCATATCGTATTTACAGTTTCAGATATTTTGGGTTATCCCCATTTTCTCATTGACTTATCGTTTCTATCATACATCTTAGATACCCAAAACTATTGTCTGTAATTATAGCAATACACTCCAAATTTCTTACATAACCTTCTGAAAAGGCTCAAAGTTCCACGGTGGCTTGCATTAACCGGCTTCAGCAATAATTGATGAACACAGATACGCCGTTTTCAACCTCAGACTTTAAACGACTGGTTGTTTACCGATGAAAACAGCAACACTGCAGGTACTGACGGCAGTTGCGTGTCCTTTTGTCAGAAGAAGGAAGAAAGGTGACGATATGAAAAGATAAAGGGGACAAACTAATTATCATGAAGAAATGGTAAATAAAAGAGGGAGAGAATGGAAGGAACAGAAGCAATAAATAAAGTCGGGCAATGAAAATAACAATAGGTTAATAGAAAAAAAAGAGGAGGATGAATACGACGAGGGTGAAGAACAGAGTTAGGAGAATGGACAAGGGAAGGAAAGAGTAAAGGGCGGAAATGACGTCATAAGTAAACATTTCACGTTATGCCCCGTTGGACGCCAGTGGTCTCTAATTAAGCCTACGATGATCTGTTTCTTAAAGGTCTATCTCTTGACCTTTAAAAACTCGGGAGTAATCGGACTTCAAGTCTAGAATATTTCTTATGCAAACTTGTTTGTATTTTTCTGGCTCATAACTTTTATGAAGCAGCATAAAATAACATAGATTTATCAGGTAAATTTCAAACTTTGTTGGTTCCTATTCCAGAGGTAATAAGACATACCACTTTGATGCGAAGTTTCTTGCAAGTGGAGGAAAGTGAAAAGCTAGAAAATGTTTCATGATGAAAAATTGAAAAGAAGTTATTGAAATTGTGACGTCACACCTCTCTGCATTGAACAGGTTTTCACGTCTGAAAACCTGCGTAAAATTAGTGATTGTTAGTCATTTTCAATGAACATGTGATGATACCTAAACATAACATATATTCTTAGAATAATATTTCTCCATATATAGAAATATATACTTTTTAACTTTGTTGATTGGATTGCAGGATTGTCACAAATGACAAAATAACATGATGATTATGACCAGATGTTGATCTAGGTGAAACTCGGCGGTCTAACTACATTTAAGTACTGGCTTTTTGTTTTTCTCAGCGAGTCATACTAGGAATTCGTTGAAATTAGAATTCTTCGTGTGTGCAATCATGGCTGCCAACATGACCAAGTTTGCTTTTCTTCTATGTATCATTGACTGACGGTAAGGACAGTGGTGGTTTTAGGGGGAGTAAAAAAGGGGGAGTACCCCGCGCCTGTAGGGGGCCCCGCCCCTCAATCCTAAGAAAAAAGAATGTGTATGACTACCATCATTTATATTCCCTGTGTCCTGGTTGTCATTTGTGTTCCGGTCTGTTATTTCTCTTCCAACA
>JAAAKL020016003.1:0-11226 GCA_010016065.2 Carybdea cf. marsupialis auct. non (Linnaeus, 1758)
AAACAAAAACAAACTTCATTGTTGAATAAAGCAATAGCCGCTTTTAAGAATTGGCAGGAAACGTACCATACTATTTACTTTAGTTGAATAGTTCGCAATGAGGGACTAAAGATTCTTTTCGGGGTTCGGAAGTATTACTTAAGGGCACATAACATATTTCAGGTTCCGATCACTATTCTTTTGTTGTCAAGGGTACCCTGAGAGAAGAAACTCCGAAGACTTCTTCCCTAGACTGCTTAATAATATCGTTTGCCTATCAACATTTATTAGGAATTACACTCTTCAAGCTTTCCGATGTAGGGATTTTCGATTTTGACTATACATCCGTATATACAATTTAAATCTTCTGTGAATATCAAACATTGCTTGTTTCTGAATCACACGAACGGGAAGATACCGAAAGATGCTATAAACCAATTTTGATAGTGTAAGTATAATCAATAATACCAGAATAAAGTCAAACTACGGCTCGTCCGAGTTCGAACGCCTTTCTGGCCAGCCTGAAATTTGATTGAATTGTCCCTTTAAGCAGCAAAAGCTAAGCATTTTTGTATTCTCCCGGATGGTAATATATCACACATCGCCTTTCTCTAGTCAGAAGTGACTAGGGGTTTGAAGTCGACCTAGTAATCAATCATTGACTGTACGCTGTCAGAATGCAGTCGGGGCAACAACCATCATAGCAACAACTCAACAAAACAACAAGAAGGGAAACAACAAGAAGGGAAACAACCGTCAAGACTGCAGGTATAAATACGCAATAACAACAAGAAACAATTGATGTGCGGAATATAACTAGAAAGACAATGAGCAAATAACTAATAACTTTAAGGGCCATAAACAATAGGCAGATAGGCGAAGAGGTAATAATCATGAAAATAGGGACAAAGAACCGCTTGGGTAACAACCACGTGGGTAACAACCACGTGTGTAAAAACTACTTTGGTAACAACACCGTAGGCAAGAACTGAATGGGCAAGAACTGAATGGGCAACAACCAAGTGGGCAGCAACCATGCGAGCAGCAACCATGCGGGCACTTGTTTATCACAAATTTGAATACAATGTGTTAGCTACGATGTTTTACATTACCATAAAAAATTGTAAATCTCTGAATCATAGTTCACCAGCGTAAGATTTCGTGGGGTTGACTTGAATTTGAACGCGAGAGGTTTTAATCAAAATTGATGCCACTACTATAATACAAAATATTTGAGACTTTTTGCTACATCGTTTAAGGAAATACATGCAGCAAGACATTTGTATATTATACGGACCAAATGTCATAACTTACTTGCAAAGGAATTCACAGCATTGTATCACGATTCCGATATAGTTGACCAAATATTTGCGCTGTTTCATTTCAAACTTGAGTGCCTCTGACTTCACTGCACTGTTATCTGACTCATGTTCCAGTTTGGTCAAAAAATGAGGTATGAGAGCCGATAAAACAATCTGAAAGGTATAATTGATATTTCTCCTTCAAATAACAAAAAATAAAACAAGTCTTGAAACCCTAAACACAATCACCTAGATCTGCTCCATCCCTTCTGAATATACCTGCTACTTGTTTTGTGAAATTCAATATTATGTACTCAACAATGCCTAAAATTCCCTTGCCTTCCAATTAACAGCCTATTTTCTGATTCTCAAGGCCACGTACTACGAAATAAGTTTGTGAATACTTAACTTAGGTGTGTAAATTGAAAACATTGTTAATTGATCTATCTCTTGTAGAAAAAGTGGTAGAAAAGTGGTAGAATGTGAAATTGATACAAAAGATTGTTAAATTGATATATTTGAAGAAACAGTAGAGAGAGCCAGCCATTGAATTTGGCTGAAAAGTACGATGACTATTGGATGCAGAATTGAACTTTACACCAAGTAACCAGCAGATCTAACAGCAGGGGCCTCACATCAGTGAGGGGGATGAGACGATGCGCATTAAATATGTTAAGAGGAAGGCCCCAAAATAGAACGCATTCTCCCCTGATGCCTCCATACGCTGTTTGATTCAAGGAATATGGGAGTATCTGCCGGTTGCACTCTCACGAGTTGTGTCTTATATTTTCCAAACGATGATGTCACAAAAACTCAGAAGTTGACAATTGCTTCAACAACATCTAATTCTCCATCGTGATGATGCCTTTTACAATCAAAGCTAAAAATTCGATTCATTTCCAATGTTTAACAAATAGTAAACAAAGAACTGTAGAATAAGATCGATTTTACTTGCCCATTATATGATCTGTTCCCAAATGCACATCTATTCTAGCTGTTTTTGCCCATAGGTATTTTGTTAGGTGTTTGTTAATTGTCTTTTAACAATATTTCTAAACAAAATTGATCGTCGCAAAGTTTCAAAAGACCATGACAAAGTTCAGTTATTGAGAAGCTGTTGTGGTAATCCATAAAAGAATTGTGTCGATTTGCAATACGCTTAGGAATTTGAAACTAATAATACAAGTTTGGAAAATATCTGACAAACGTACTTGGTCCCTTAGCGCCTCATGTCTTCACATTTCCACATGGTTAGATGGCTGATCATTTTTTCGTATACTATTCTACCACATACTTTAAAAAAAACAGCGCCTTGTGGGGAATATTGTCCTCCTTTCCAAGAAAACATCGAAACTCTTACTGCAAAATACGAGCCAAGTTATTGAAATTGTCACATTATTTCATTACAAAGCTACCCATTTTTGTTTTGCAGCCGCTCTACACTCCTAGTTCCATAAGAGGGGCACACTGGCATGGCACAATGCCCCCCTTGCGTACGCCAGTGGTGGTATGAAAGACATCAATCCTGCTTATTTAATGTTTACCAGAGAATGAATTACAAAGGCCAGCGCAGTGGGTAAAGTATCGGTTGTGAAGTACCTTCGCATAAAAGTGGGGGACCTTAAAAATACTTTACTTTTAGTTATCGATTCACTATCAAACGGCCAAAATTCCACAAAATATTTCAAACGCTCGATATTAACATCAATAAATACAATCTCATCTACATCATTCACAGTTCATAGTTTCAATACAAGGCAAGAAGCTTCACTGTTCTATTACATACCAGCATCTGGGTAGCTCTTACGGATTCTGGGAAATATGCTATTACTGTAACAGCAAGACGAATTGCCATATCCAATCTGTTTGTGTCTGTAGGATCGATTTTACAGGAAGGGTCCTGTAATACAAAACGTACACAAATATGAGAATCACAGCATAGAAAAACGAGAAAAATCAGCAAATCGCACACAATAAATCATTGCTGTATATCTAAGCATTTTTTTCAATAAATGTCTGATACCAGAGACTCTGTACATCAAAGACCCTTCCAACAGGGCATGCAAGTCATCAGGAATCCTGATAAAAACGATTAACAACGCAAGCTGTATAAATAGCCTGAGTAGCATGTATACTCACATATGGTTTAATGGGCTTTTCACCATTGATGAGGTTCATAATACCAAGCAAATCTTGAGGATTTCTATCAAATGAATCCACAAAAGCGAAGAAACATGCTGATGGTACCTACATAGATCGGGAAATAAATATCCATTTTGTTGAAATTTATCAGCAAAGGATCGGAACCTACGTGCCTCTTACGGCTTTATGTCTCATGTAAATAACGACGTTAATTCCGTTTAACATTTGAAAGAAGGAATCCGGATAACGTCTTTTTGAGTCTATCAATGAGGAAAACTTGAGCAACTGTGTCTCATGTAAATAACGACGATGCTAGAGAGGTGAAGGCGTCTCGTAAAGAGCAAAATATTGTTATTATGGCACCCTATACGATACCTAGCAAGAGTATCGCACCACACGAGATTACATTGTTCACTGATTAGCTAAAATGGTTCCATGGATAATGAAACCAAAGGTTGGAGGGAACCGATGTCAAAAGTGAGCATGAAATCCTTAGAAACATATTATGATACGAATAAAGGGAGAGCCTTCAGACCATCCTAAATATTCAGGTGACCTCTGAACTGAAGCCCTGTAGACACGAACACTTCGCCTGCCTTCTAAGGAGACCAAACTTCAAACAATGGCTAGTAAGTTGGATATCTATTTTTAAAAACAGTTTTAAACTTTCCTTTTTGATGTAACATCAGCGCTTTGCGTCTGTACATCCTGTAAAGCACATTAAAAGTTTCATTATCTTAAAATGCGAATTGTTGCCAACAGATCGTGTAAATCCTTCGGTCTTGAAAGAACCAGTGAAGATACGTCAATCAAAATGGTTTATACCTCTTCAAGTGGAACCAACAAATAAGGTAACGTGAAAATCACCATCAGAATAGCCATTAAAGAGAACTCCATCACCTTAGCTACTCTGTGGTTAAAATGTTACTGTAGCCTTCGATAACGAGACCGTGCTAAAGGCTGAAATATCTGAATCATGAAATTCAAAACCTTCGCTTTCCAACAGTTTATTAGTTAGTTCGTTTCTTCGATAATTATCAGAACGAATTAATTTGGCATTAATGATCAGCAAGCTATTCTACCTGCACTTGACTTTCACCTTATGGCAACGAGTATGCAAATGGCGTGGCATCTCCATGTGAAAAGTGTTGCATTGTTAATCAAACCAAAGTAAACGCAGTTTGTTCAAAAATACCCAATAACTAAAGCACTAGGCGATAACTAGCGATAACTAACGATAACTAGCAATAACTAGCGATAACTAGCGATAACTAGCGATAACTAACGATAACTAGTGGCAGTGATTATATACCTGTTTTTGCCTTCCCCACTTAAGATTCGTTCTGACTACCTTACGCAATGGATTCTGAAGAGGAAGATTTTACGTTGCTCTGTGCAATGTTAACAGAAAAAAAGTCAACAAAAAGAAACGTCGTTTTTGGATAAGCACCTTTTGTCATTGTCCAGGATTAACTACACAAAGAGTACGGGATTTGTCTTTTGTCAAATACCGGAAGTGATCGATGAGCTTTATCATCAGTGTTAATGAGGAAACTTTACCTAAGCTGAGAAAAATTACTCACCAGGTCCAAAGCGTTCTCCGCACTTGATGCACTTAGTGAAGGTATTTGCAGGATTGGAGCGGCACTCGCGAAAAGCTATGATAGAAAAATCAAATGGTGTCAGTTAACTCCTAACAATTTGTTATTTTCTTATCAGTTTCACTCATCAAACTGGTGCCACCAAGATGAATTTGAGGGGATGAGAGAGAATTTCGCAATGGAAGAGAAGGTTAGAATGAAGCAAACGACATTAAAGTGGAAACATTTAACTTTCCCTCGTTAAACACAGTTAAGGCAAACAGAAAGCGATTTGCCTTGCGTATTTGGTTACAATAGTCAGTTGGGATGAGGTGTCAGGATCGTGTTAGAAAAGAATAACAAATTCCGTCAAGACCCAAACATTCAACTCATCATGTTCTGCGTAGTTTATTTTGTATTGCGAATTTGTGTATTACGACATACAACATTATCTACCTATCAAATTCATAATGACTTTATCCTTTTAAAAATAATTTCAGTTAGTACAAAAACAAAACAACAAGAGTGCATTTGTAAGGGAAGAAACTTAACGCAATGGCCAAAATTAGCTCATTTAGCAACACTTTAAATTAGTACGTTGTAGTAAAGAATTGCACAGACAGAATGATATAAGCCATGGAAGTCTTACGTACCTGTAGCACAAAGGGGGTTTGATGTAGTGTTAGAAATTTGCTGACTGTGAACTGCAAAGAAGACAAAAAAGTATCAACACTAGAAAGAACATTAACTGCCATAAAACCACGCCATAATCAGACGTTGATTTGGGGAGGCCGGAGTTTATAGCAAACTAGTATAGGTTTTATGGGTTCTAATTCCATAGTAGAAATAATGACATAACCAATGACGTAAGATACGTTCTGATACGGTTACCCTCTTTCATAAAACAGTCTAACAATTCAACTGATCACCGCTCTAATAAAACAGTACATATATTAGTAGTAGAATCGATTTTCTACAATTAATACGACATTTTATTCATGCTTTTAAATCCATCCCTACTGAACCATCCTCTTTAATCTGGCATTAGGTGCATTGCTTTACAATGGACTCCTACGTATCATCCGTACATAAAGTTTTGGCTTTTTAAGAGCTACTTTAGATAGAAATTGAATACAAAGTAATAAATCTTAACTTTACCTCAATTGCTCCTTTCACCAGTTGATTATCTTGATGATGCGAGTAGACACGAAGAAGTGTTGGCAAAATAAGCTGATAGCTGAAGACAATAAAAATGCGTACAAAGAATAGGAAGGAATAATAAGAAAGCAAATCCAAATCCATGGAGTAATCGACGACCTTGTGGAGAATTGTCACCAGGCCCTTAGATATCTAATTGTTGTTCGCGGTAAGATTGTATGTTCAGTTTTTCCTACTTATGATTGCATGATTGCGAGAAAAAACCAACGTACTTTTTAGCGTCTATAAATCGTGGTCACGGCACCAATTTGCGGAGAAAACTTCGAGAAAATAAGCTCGAGGCTGTGTAAAACATAACTCTATTACTCTAACGTGCGTGTGTAATCATATATGAGATAAAATATATATCAAAAGTCCTGGTGACAATTCTCCACAGACCTGGGCAAATACTTTGCTAAGAATACATGAAAAAGCCCATTAGAAAACGCATGCAAACGAGGGAATCTAGAACACATTTACACGTGGTTTTATCCTTATCCAAAGCCGATAAGACACTCTAGCCTCCAAAACTCAAGTCAGGTCAACCATTATTTCAAGACGAAGGCTGTTTTTACAACGAAGACTCGGATGTACTGCCTTTAAATATTTGAACAAAGCTTACGATTGAAGCCTAATTTGAAATAACATAAACTAATTAACCCAAAGGATTGCTTCGTGCTCATTTCTTTAAAATTGTAAGAGACCGACATTTTGGTCAAACAAACCATAATTTCTATACTTATGATGCCACACCTTCAATACCTTCCACAAATATATTATGTCTAACTACGTTTGGCTTTAGTTTAAGGGGCGTGGCACCTATTCTTGTGTCCCCTTCCTCGCACACTTCATACAAAATCGGGCCGGGTTGAGGTAGCTTAAAAATGGTGAATGTGTACATTTGAGTAACACGTCAACAAGCTACGCCTGTTGTTTGAACGCCCTGAATATAATATAATAATATAACGGGACAATAGAAGGAAATTGTGGAAAGAAGGTATGCTTGAATAGCCAAGAACATGACTAGCAAAGGCAAAGAACCCTCTGTAGTCGCGTAATATTCAGGTACCACACTAGCCACTCCCAGATGACAGTACATCACATAATATGTATACTTGCAGTATACAATAGGGAGATGTTCTAGCTTACCCATTCACTGAGAACATCTTCCCAAAGTGTTTGGCTATGTTTATTAGTCCTGCCAAGCAGTTCCGCAGTATTAACATATCCTCTGCATGCAAAAGTAATGTGCCATTGATGACGTTCATAAAAAACTGAATATCTTCTCCCAAGGGGGACGATTCTGATAGATGTTCCATTATAAGAGAAACGAACTAGAAAAACAAGAAAACAGCCCTTCAGATGAGAAATTTCAAGTGCGGCAATATTTAAGTATAAATTTTGCGTCTCAGTCGAGGTCGTGCAGGGGTGCGGATTCTAACCCATCTACAAATATTTTACAAACCTGTAACTACAATTAGTTGTTGGGGGCATTAATGAGCCTCTACGCACAATTTATCATGATGCAATCCGGCACGCAATATCGCATGCTCCTGCAACATGTGACATATTAACAGACTTTCAATAAATATGCGGAAATACTCTGTAGTCCCAGTTATAGACATTATAGAATTTATGCAATAATTGACACAGCCTGCGCTGAGACGTACAATAACCATCAATTCAGCATTAAACATGGGACTCGCTCAACTTTTTACCTTAAAAATTTCGAGGCAATCTGCATCGATAGGCATTCTCCGGCATTATGAAGTGCAGAATTCTTTGCTAATTTCATATCATCATAAAGCCAGTAATTGTGCATCACAATTTAGTCCAACGTGCATCTCTGACGAGTGTTGTTGCAAAAGCTTTCCGATACTCGGAAGCCGGTAATTCTTGGTATTCTCATATACAATGATTGACAAACTAAACGCCTATGGTGCCTATTTTAAAACAAATGCTTTAGAGTGGGCTCTTATTTGGATCAGTGCTTAAGCAGACCTCGGGGCTATTAAAAACACTGATGATAGTTATCAATAACACAACAACAAAAAAGCGCAAGGAACGTTTTTCTGCAGCAGTATAAATACACCAATAACACAATGGATATGGAATTCTAATGTCGTTAATGTACTGATTATAGTGAGTTGAAATAAGAAGGGAAAGCTGTATAATTCACATTGATTAACAGCACGAAGTATTTTCACGTGATCAAGTTACGGTGGATTCTTGTAGAGAACCTAAAGGACTTGGCCAGTCAGAGTTCTCTACACTCGTAGTCTTTTTTTCCTCTTCACTTGACTTTGTAGACTATCTCAGTGCAAGGAGAGTGCATCATCAAACCAAATATATATGGCTCGGATGGCGCACTATAAAATTATTGGCTGCAGACATAATACTGTACTATAGATCATATTCAATCCCTTTTCCCTTTTAAAAGACAGCTTTGAAACTTTTTTCAATACACCAGATATATATGGTTTGTGAAAAGACACATTGGATTCCATATTCGTGCTACTGACATGTTTTTCTCAATAATATTAGAACTATCAACTAATGACTCAATTTCTTTATTCAATAACCAATGCTTCTTCCAAACATTTCGATGACCAGGTCCTTTAGGTTCTCTACGAAAGTCCACCGTAACTTGATCACGTGATTTCTATATCCGTTATAGATACATATGATACGTATTACATACAGGCAATACTCCAATAATTAGAAAACCCAAAATATGATAGCCTTACTATACGATTAGAGTTTACTATAATTGGAAACCACCATTCTTGACTAAATCTTCTAGACGAAAATCACAGAGGACCCTTCTGTCGACATACATGAGAGATCGACTGTTTAATGAATGACATACTCGCTTTAATATAAGGAAAATTGGTTGCCCTAATATAATTTACTTTTCTTATGTGCTTCTTATGTCAATTTAGTGTGTAAGAAATTAAAAGCGGCCAATTATTCAGAGCAAAGTTGCACATCGTCCTGCGAACTTAAAGACTTCTCTCCCATCTTTTCTACCTGCACCCCTTTGCAGTATGGTCAATTACCAGATAAATCAAGGGATGTCGACAAAACATTACATAAAGCTTGTTTTCCTACCTACAGAGCAGAATTCAAAACTATAAAGTTATATGAGAAAGGTGAACTTAAACAAAGTTGTTGTAGCACAAAAATCAAGAACAGAGATACAGTAAGTGACAAGACTTGTCTTACACCTTAAGACTGATTTGAAATCACTGTCTTACATATCATCTTCCTCGATGCCAAGAAGAAAAGAGAATGGCCTCTGTGTGATTCAAAGGGATCACCAACCAATACACAAGAACTGTTGTTTAGCATTTTGGTGACTATGAACAGCAAGATCCTCGTTTAGGTCAAACGTACTAACCTTTGTCCAGTGGATTTTCTGAAGCACATCCAACGAAAATACTTCCTGATAGAAAAAAGGGACTCTTTATAGTAATGGCAAAGTAATCTGTTAACTAGAATGAGGTTTCATTACGTGTTAATACTGGCAAATTGACATTAGTAGAAAAGATAAGTTGACAAATTCCAACAGGTAAGTTCTCAAGTCAAAAGAATCGACTTTTACGTTGTTCCCATTTGCATACGCTTAAAATTTTTGTTGAAAATTATGATAGTCGTCGTCTTCTACGGTGATGAACACTTTATCTAAGTTGACTGGTGTTTATGTAACGTTGACACGTTGTCTTAAAATCTACAGTATGTCGAGAGTTTCTGGATAGATACAGTATGTAGGGCAACGTTTCGGTAAACGTTGGTACTCTAGGCTCAAGAGGGAAACGCAGTTGCATTCAGTCGTTTATAAGTTTCAAAAGCCACCTCCAAAATACAAGCAGTGAAACATTTACGGACTCGTGCATGCTCTACGTAATAAATGATGTAAAGCATTACCTTTCCAGTGGTCCCTGTATGGCACAGATCAAATTCTAACTGAATGGCTCGCCGTGGAAACGATATCTGTCGATAAAACTCAGTGTACAAAAAGGTCACATGCCTCTACAAGGAAAGACAAGAATTGAAAAGAATTCAATACACAGATACAACGAATCACGGTAATTTTAGGTTATATGAATATAGCATTTACACGCACATTTACATTGCTAAAGCCTAGACACTGGTCACGCTAAATCGTCTGATAGCGGTATAATGATACTTGCTTCTTTTATACACATCGATTAGATAATTGAAAAGAATTCAATACACAGATACAAGGAATCAAGGTAATGCTAGATTCTGGCTATGTGAGTACTGAATATAGCATTTACACAGACATTCATATTGCTAAAGCCCAGACATTGCTCACGCTAAATCGTCTGATAGCGGTATAATGATACTTGCTCCTTTTATACACATCGATTAGATAATTGAAAAGAATTCAATACACAGATACAAGGAATCAAGATAATGTTAGATTCTTTGTTAGATTTGTTTTTTATTTTTGTTTTACTATTTTCACCCAGTTCAAGGCTGAAGCCACTTCTAGGAACTACTTTTCCCCATCAAATGACAATCTATTCATGTTTGCACTCCCCTCTCTGTCCTATCTCATAGAAACATAGTTCTCTTCAAGATATATAAAGATATATAAGTTTAAAAGATATCACATGATGAAGTGACATCAAAGATATCGTTTTCATCATATCTCATTTTTAAAGGCCTCATTGATGGGGTAACTTCTACGTCAAATTAGAAAATCGATCCCTACCTGACTCGGGTTATATCTAAATATTGCATCCGATAACAGCAATTTACCAATATCTAACTGCTTCTGTGTGATGGCCTAAATTAGCACAGAAAAAAAGATTAGACATACAAATAAAACAGTGGACGAGTCTAGTACACACGTTACCACGGCGGAAATATCAATTGTAATACTGAGAATCTCAAGCATCCCTTCTTTCCAAAGAGCATGCAATTGTCATGATAGAGTTTCTAGTCCACGTGATTCTTTTGTATGTTTGATTTCCTCTTCCTGTAATTACTAACCTTTG
>JAAAKL020016004.1:0-11225 GCA_010016065.2 Carybdea cf. marsupialis auct. non (Linnaeus, 1758)
TATTTAGTGCAATGGTAAAGTCTTCGCTTTCGGAGTGGGAGATCCTGGGTTCGAACCGGGCCAGCGCCCCAAGCACTGTATATATATATATCAAAACATGAAGCTGCTTCGGTACGAAATATAATGATACTAAAAGCATTTAATGCATCGCACCATGTACGCAGCTCTCCGTTGTTCAAAAGTTTGATCATGATGCTTAATGTTTCGTCCTGGCCTCCCAAAAATTTGGAAGGAGCCAAATCGACGAAATTTCGATATACTTCAATGACCTTTTGTAAACAATGGATGTGATTGTACGAAATTTCATGAGGAGTGGAGTATTCTGCTAACATATGTATTCTCATTTTTGCATGAATACTATCTGGAGACACGGGGAAAATTTGAAATAGTGAGAGTATAAAGCATGAATGCCAAAACATTCTCCATTTGATAGAAATTCTGCTGATTGCACCATTTTCAAGTTCGAAATTGGTAAGAATGTTTTCTTGCATTCTTAGCGTGAAAAATAATTCTAGGAACAGGTTAGTTGCAGGGAGACCTGAATCACTATTGCGGATTTCAGAAGATGGACCATCTATTGAAGCATTTGCTCCACTCACTGCAAAGCCACATAAGTACTCCAAAAAACGGATATCAAATACGACTATCGTCAACTCTGTGACTGATTTTATGACACTTTCTAGTCTTGAAGATTGCAGCAGCAGTGATGAGAATGGTGATTAGCAAAACTTTTACAATAATTTTAAAAATAATTTTTAAAGCTTTGACAAGCTTTAACATTAGAAAATCAACCTGACAGATACGTGGACTGATATGTTCTGAAATTCGAAGAGGGAAGGGAGTATCGGGGAGTACTGATCCTAGGTTACAATACTAATGGAGTCGCTGATCCTAATGCCAGATGTTTATCTATATCCAACATGTTTGATGAACAAAAGTAAACTAAAGAGATGATCACGACAAATATATTCTGGGTTTTATGCAAAGTTTACCATCACTATGGTTCTCCGACCTTCCATTTCAGGGGGAGGGAATAACGGAAAAGTACCGCTCAGGGATCATTGCAGCGTTCACTGAAATGGCTTTAAAATTTGAACAATTGTTTTCTGAAATGATTAACGTCATCTCTTTCATCAAAAGATTTCCGCATTTTCAAGAAGATGTCTGCCTCTGGAGTTCCGTACGTTGGAATTGCGTACTTTCGTTTCTCCACACGCACTGTTTGAGTCACCGTTCACTCATGAATTCCTTTGCGGTTGGGCTTTTCTGCTGTTAATTTTTCCTTGACTCAACGGAAAGGTCGACTGATTGTCTGAATGAATACCTTACTACCTGTGTGTGTTGTATCTGTGTCACGTTTTTTAGCGTCACATTATAATGCATATTTTCATCATTAAAATTTCACAGAGGGGGCAAAATTCATTTTCTCTCAGTTTTGACAAAATGAAAATATGTGCACACCTTTTTTTGCGATGACAAATTTTTGAGACCTTAAAATTTCGGTTGCTATTCATGCCGAGTGTGATTACCTCCAAAGGGAATATTATATTCTCTTATTGATTGAAACGGTAGTGAAAAGGGTGGAAGGAGGGACAAAAAAATTGGTAACTTTTGTGTCGGCGACGTTTCCTACGTCTTTCTGTCATGACGTTTCAACTCCTTCCTGAATTTCCTCGAAGTACATACCTTTTCGATTTTGTACTTTTCGCCTTGTGATATACATGAAATTGTTTGCACTTCAATCAAGGAGCAAAAAACTTTGACAAAAAGGTGTATAGGATCTTTGAGACAGCAAAAGATTTTCAATGGGACTTGTGAGAAACTTGTAACAAGTGATTTGCACCTCGGATTCAGTGACGAAAAAGGTACAAAAAATGAGTTTCAAAATTTAAGTACAACCCTCCCTTCAGATTATTCACTAACAGCAATTAAAAGTCGTCACAAAATAAACTTGAGAGATGAAACTTTCATTGAATTTAAATGCAGTTTTTACTAGTGAATAAATTATTAAGAATGTCATCCTCACTTCCGTGTATATGTTTTGTTGAGGAACAATTTTAATAATGAGACCACATGCAGTTGATAACCCAAATCGCTATCTCAGATGAATATCCTGTCTTCCAAGTTTCTGGGCATTGGAAAGTTAGGTTTCTTAGTCCATTTGCAGTGCTTTGTGACCTTTAACTTCAAATCATGTGTGATTTTTCGGGCTTTACAAACAAAACGGAGAATCAGTCACATGACAGAATCTTGATCTTTTAAAGAAACTTCAAACGAAGTGATATCACATTAAAAAGTCAAGCACAAATCTGAAGCATATCTTAGCGCCCTTAACCAGAGGCTTTTTACAGTTGATCAACGATAAGTATGAGCAATGGCATCCATCCGTAAATTATGCCAAGAAACCAAAGTCTAGATTGTACGTACGTTATAGGTTCATTGTTTCCTGCTTCCTGGTGTTCCTTTGAGCGCTGTTTTGCCAGCTTCTTGGCGCGTCGAATTGCCCTATTTTTTTCCCTGGTGCTAAGATTACCTGGGCTGGCACGACCACTATTGGAGAGCATCGCCAACGACTGTAAGACGATAGAAAACTAAAAATCTCAATAGGTCAACAAAATTTAGTTAAGTATACAATGAAGAGAATCTCGTTAAATGGCGTATTAGTTGGAGAAAATTTTCATCTTCTTTTCGTAAGCCTATTTAATTGCATGACCATGGAGCTAAAACAGTGCAAAATCATCACGCAATGATCAACAACATGATGATCTCAGTCCACAGGGCGCGGAAAAAACAATTAACTGTAGGCCTGAGTAAAGCGACGTTAAATATGCCTGGTGTAGAAAGGGCACTATATTGATGCTGTATACTTCTCTTTCTTCCTAAGGTACGAAATACTGAGTGTTGACTGCATACAAAGTCCCTCTCATACTTTGATAAGATTACTTTGTTTTCTTACGATAAAAATACCAGATAAATATATGTTTAATTACAAAGACACTTAGTGGACATCATACAAACACCATAAAAGCAAATACGAGACTTAAAATGACCACCGCCCAAAGTTAAACAAAGGCTAATCAGGAAAATGAATCAGCAAATAAAAGCATATATCACTGTCAAAAGATGCGTTAGTTTAATCTAGACCACACTTAACGAGTCTTCTCTTCACCTGAACAGTTCAGCAGCTTTCTTATGGACACTTTATGATACTTCATCGTTTATGTTTCATTTAAAGTGAGTGAAGCAAGCATTGGAGTCCCGTTTCTTCATCTGGTAGCCGTTCATGGGCATAGTGGCTCCATTATTATCAGATAGATAAATACGCGGGTTCCACATAACGATCACTGACATCTAAATATTATCACCGGACTGGAAACGAGTTCCTTGATCAGCCAAATCCCATACCAGACAGGCGATTTCTAGATGGTGAGCAAGTGAAGTGCAATTGGTTGTTCTAGTGGCTACGCCAGTGATACCAAAGAGAAGAAAATAACTCTTCAGAATTTTCCTTAGAATAATAAAGATATTCTTCAACTATGGTGTGGAAGGATTTTAAGACATAATTCTATACCGACGAAAATTCACGGCTGTGTTCCAAACATTTTAAAGAGGATTGCTTCATTCTCTTAGGACAGACAGTAATATCCCTCTATTGAACCCGTTACAACAAACCAGGTTAAACAGTAGGTTAATTATTTTATTTCAGTACATTTTAATAGTTATGTTACCGAGATCAAGCTTGTTGAATTTTTAGTTAATGAGTAATTATATCGAGTCAGTTCATTGTTAACTTCGTTACACGAAGAAGGCTTCACTGTTGCAGTTTATAGCTAAGGAGAACTGGACTATACATTGATGCTTCTTTGTCATAATACCCTGGGCGCTAAAAGATTTGATGTATAATTATCAATATATTATGTATGATTAATGACAAGTACTAAGTCATCTTCGCCTATTGTTGACTGGCGAGTATAGATCAGTGAGGTCACCAGAGTATGCTAACTTGTTGATAAAAACCAACATCTTTGCTGCAGAAGGCCTGTCACTGTCCTCGTTTAAGACGGAAACAAGAATCCTGATTTTTCCCCCTCTACAGTGTTACACAATCAAATTTTATCCAACTGTGCTTGAGATTCCGTTCTATCAGTATTACATTGTAAATATCATAAAAGTGAGATATAACAAAGCAAAGGCAAAACATACGTGACAATGATGTCAATGAGGTTGATCAGTCAACTTTTTAACTTTTGTAACTCCGTTTTTGCTATATCAAAACCCAAATAATATACAAGCTTCGGGGCTACAAGCAATTGAAATATTTCATGCAAAATGCCACAATAATTTATTTCCCTCCCTTTAAGGAAACTTAAAAATGAGCCTATTCCGACGATTTTCCCAAACTTGCCCTCGTATTTGACAACATCACGATTTGTGGAGAGGAACGGAACTGCTACAGGTGATGAACAAGAAAAGAAAGTTACAGAAAGACTTGTGAAAGATATCGATACATTTATGTCACAGGACAAACTCCATTCCCTTGACAACTTTGAGAGAAAATAACAAGGAAACATTTTGCCAAGTGGATATCACGTTCCTCACGAAGGTGATAATGTTAAATACTTCAACAACTGTACCAAAGCTTGCTGCGGGGATTACACTTAGAGCTCTATGATTGATCTTTCCTTGACAGCCTTGATAGCATTCTGGTGATTGAGAACAAGTACTCTCATATCATTCGAAATGGATCTGTAACATCAGTGGACATCGGATCCAAAAACAGTCCCTTGGTTTAATATGGGTATTTCTTGTTTAGAGTCCTAGACAGACTGAAGTTTAAAGAAGAATTGGCATCAAGGACGCAGATATTCTGTTGCCTGTTTAATTCTTTAGCTATTCATTACATGCTCAGAGCTACGGTGCGTATAAGGTCTTATGGAGTCAAGATATTTTGTGTATTCTACCTTAGAGAGCTCTTAATACAATTACAAGAAAGGTTGGTGACACATCGGAAATAAATACAAAAGATTATTTGAAGCTGTGTTCTTCGAAACTGAATGAATATGAGAATCAAGTGTATTAATGATTGATGAAATTTATACAGTGCATAGAGTTGAATATTCAGGAAGACAAGGATAGATGATTGGAATTATTAAGAAAAGTGAGGTTGCTAGCACTGTGCCATGCTTTATGATTTGCTCTGTAGCTGGGAAACACAAAGATGTTGTGGCAATGTAACCTATGCGTGCTTTAACAGCCTAAAAACTTCATGCCTACTTTTTTGGAGAATCTCGAATCTTCAAATGGTGTCTTAATGTTGTACTTGTCTCCGTTAACACCCACTCTGAAATCAGGTCTTTCTTTGCAGACATTATGTGTGGTGGTGGCTCACCAATAACCTTCTGTCGTGAACTCTATTAATGGAACTCCCCTTCTTTTTTATTTGATCCAGTGCAAAATATCAAAGACATTTACAACGACTTTCAAAGGGAGGTAGGATGGAGTGCCCAAAACTTCATTCCAAAATTGCTGTAGCACCATTCTTTCCCGTGTTTCAGGACATTAAAGATTTGTATGTACAATATACTAAATGTTCGCTCAACAACAAATGAATTGCAAAAGGGTGATCCCACAAGAAGCCCAGTTTTATCTTGTAACGACTGAAAGCTAACATTCCTCAATAAATTTGTCCTCTTTTTGGAGAAATGGTCAATAACTGAAAGTGTAGGTCTTCCAAAGAAGACATACATTGCAGTTCGGCATACTTGTTTAGCACTTGTAGATTTTACTAAGTATCGTTTACAGACTCTCGGCTTCACATATGTTCTTTTAGGGAAGCTACAATCAGACAATATTGAGGGGTGTTTTGGTTGGTACAGACAAATCTCCGGTGCAAACAGCATTTTGACAGCGAGAAAAAAGTAATAGCTATCTCCGTACCAAAATTCTCAAACTGCAGCCTTACAGAAGTGGGTTCATCTCTACAGGAATGTGATGAAGAAGCCATCGCTATATGATTATCAGGTCAATGATGTTTAGGATGAAGTAAAAGCTGATCTGATGTTGTAGATAATAATAATTTACTTCATCACAGGGGCAAATAAACGATCGGAAATCCGTCTCAGAGACTGTTCCTACTGTTCAGTATTACTTGTTAAGAGTGTTTCATAACCTACATTATCTCTTGCTAATTTTGATGTTGTGAATGACAATGCGAAGTCTTGCATTGATTCCATAAACAGGGGTGGTCCTGTATCTCCGAGTGCTTTACCATATCAAATTTGTGTGAGAGCTATCCTTCGCAAAAAGCAAAAATCATAAGTATTTTGTGGGGAATTAATGTCATGACTGATGATCAAACATTTCTAGAACTAGTGGATGAGTCTTTTAACTGTAAAAATGAGTCGTTACAAGTCGTTTCTTCAATTGTATGATGACGAATTATGCGAAAAGCCTGTCATGCATTGATCCATCGCCAAAAAGGAAAATTCTGTCTGGGAAATGACCTTGTATTCGGGATTAACGACAAATCTGTAGCTTTTTAGTTGACTATTTACTAATGTGTTAAAGTAGTTTAATACTGGATAATTCACAAATGGTGTCAACCAATTTGGGGACTGAGTACCCCACGCCCCTTAATTGTAGAAATAAACCCATAAAGTAATTCAGCTGTGATGATAAATACAATATCCTATGTAAAAAGGTGTAATGGTTTTGTTTGCACTTAGCCAGGAAAATTTACATGGCTTGAATCAATGTTATCAAAGCCACTACCTCTTTCCACATGGTTGGTGTCAATCATGAAGCCCTTGATTATTGTGTTTGTGTGCCGTGTTGTATGTATGTATGACCCTTGAACTTAATTCATCTGTGATGATTGACAGTATTTAAGTTAACTCAGGACTTACCCTCCTTCTCACGAAGAAATTTGACCTTAAGTTGGACACATGTAAAATAGTTGCACTTGTCCGCTCTAACCATCAAATTAGAATGATAAAGAAAACCACAGTACCACTTACAAGAAAAGTCTCTGTCTTAAACACAGTCACGGCTTCTTTTGTCGACAACCCCCTACCCCGACCCCTTTAAATGGGACCCCAGATTTTCTACTGTGCTTGATGTAAACTTTCCCCGCGATTTCTTTCTAAGTAATCAATATCTACGTAGGTTCCTTATAGGAAGAGTGTAAAATAGAAATCAATAAATTTTCGGTCGAATGACTTCATCTGGCATCGCTCAATCTTGAGTTTACAGTCCATTGATAATTCTTCCGGCGGAGAATAGCAGGTTGTAGACTCGTTGCACCTCAAAAGTACGCAAATTAATCTTTGGTTTGATAGTGATGGTTCAAAAACATTGTTGTTACGAAACCTACAAGCGTGACTCTCGTTACAGCCACAAGAGATTTATGGAGGACGTTACGTTTGTGGCATTCCCGAAGGCAAACCAAACATGAGAAGTGTAAGCGTTGGCTTGCGGAGTCTAGGTATAGCCAGGAAGGTACATTATTTATACATCACTCGATAGGTCCCGATATAGAGCGTATATCAAGAGTATTTAGATCTGCGTAGGGAGTAGCTAGGGGTACTACTCATCACAAACAAATATCTACCACAGAAAACTGTGCGATTTTAAGGCGAAAACAGGAGAGAAAAGATTTACTCGTCACTGGTACGCATGTGATTCCAAATGCCAAGCTTCTGTATCCCTTTACAATGATATTCATGTACAAGAACGCTCCAAAATTGTAAAAAATCTGTCGTGACAGGTACAGTGCAACTGAGGGGGGTGGAGGGATTCAGTTTCGGACCTTTTTGGTACATAAAGCCTTTTCATTATGGTGTTTTTTATTATGATCCTTCATTGCATACATTCTTCTTGCCGGTTTGAGGACGAATGGGCAAAGCTTTAAAGACAACAGTATTATATAAACCTGCCATTAACTGCATCTGTTGCTATTGTATGTTGAGTGTTAAAGTAAGATGGCAGAGCGTTTCTACTGTGAACAATCTGTTGGTATCACGCACCCAGGCTATCCAATTCCTCGCAATCATACTTAATATAAAGGAGAGAAAACTAGCCGTTACCACTTTTTACTTAAATATTATTCTACGAAGGTTGATATTGGTCATTTGATGACGAAGTGTGATATCCTTCGAGCTATTTTTGGCATTGAAAAGCCGACTTTTTTTGAAGACGTTGTAGCTCATATAAAGGGCTGCAACTGCAACGATCAATAATTCATATCACATATCACATATCACATATCACAATTGTAAACTACTTTTGGTACACCCCAGTTACCACAGCCACTACTAAACAATCCTTTTTCACTTACATGACGTATGAAAAATTTGATGCGTTCAAAAATGCTACCTTCAAGATTTTACTCCATTATAATTTTGAACTCGCATGAAGAGCTAACTGATACACTGATCCATCGAAATGTTCATATCGTATCTTCGAGCAGAAACAAGCGCAGAAAGTTAATTTTTCTGTCGATTTCAATTGTTCATGTTCTATCAATCTAGTTTTATTGATCTGATAATCTTCACTCAGAGAATAATGTTTAAGCCGTCTCTGGCGTCCTGGAAACCAAAAATATTCTTTCCAGCCAAACCATAGTGGACAACGAATTTTTTAGACAATATCAGGCTCTTCCATTAAATTTGATTTTAAATTAATTGCTTCACTGAATTCCCCTTGATATCTTTGTGTGGTAACTCGCTCCTGGAAGATCCTCTTCGCTTAAAACGACAAGAAAATGACACATACTCGGACCGCAGACCACTGCAAGCACTATAACATGGATTCAAAGTTTGCCCGGTGAAACAATGCGCTACAGTTTGTGACGTCACAAGGTGCTTATGTAGAACTGTGCTATTTAACTCTTCTGAACTCCAGTTCAACGAGTTACTTTATATTTGGTTTAGTATTAACACGTCTGATACAAGCACCATACCTCAATAGACATATGCCTTTCAGTGGAATGCTTTCTTTTCCTCTGCGGAACAATCAGGTCTTCATCATCAACAAGATCATCTATCCCACAGTCAGATCCCCACGGAGTATTAAGTCCCAATTTCCTCTTTAGTTGTAGTCTTTCTCTCGCAAGTATTTCTTTAGAATCTATTCATAGGAAACCATATTAGAGTATGATCAAAACTAATACAAGAAAAATACACAAAATAATACTGCTTTGTTTTTCGTTGGTTGGTTGATTTTTTGTTCAATGCAAGGCAGGGATGCCACTTCAAGGTATTGAGTTACTTTGAAAGGATAGACATAAAAAGTTAACATGAAAATTGAATTACTGACATAAAATTAAAGTGGCGTTTAACATTAGATTTAAAAGTGTCAAGATCGTAAGTAAGAATAAACTCAGCCAACTCAGAAGAACACTTACAAAAATAGTGCCTGTAGGAAAGACTTTGAGTTGTAACAACTCTACGATGTCACAGAGGTTGAAGCGTGCCAGCCAGTCCAGGGGCAACCACACGAGAGATTTGTTTTTAGAGCCGGTCAAATATGTTGAGATAACACTTTGGTGCACCAGCCCAAAGATGGCAACAATACTCCATGCAAGGCCTGATCACTACCGTATAAATATATAATAGAACGTCAGGTGACAAAAAAATCATAAATCGCAAAAGAGCCACAACCTTCCTTGAGACAGACTTAACTAGGATAATCAGGCAAGGCCCCAATTCCAGCCTTGAAGTGAAAGAAATGCCAAGGCGCTTCAACGACAACAGCTTCTCAAGAACAAGACCATCTATGCTACGAGGTACCTTTAATGGGTTCTGAAATCTGTCAAAAGATACCAGGTGAGTCCTTCTAGCATTGAAAGTCACTTGCCACCTTCTACCCCACTCTACAATAGTGTCAGATGTACGTTCTGCAGCCATTCTTTTGTGGGACGACGCTTGCGATGCTCTACTACAACTAGAATATAGAGCAGCACCATAAATTGCAAGCTGACACAGCACAAAATATGATAGATCACTAATAAAAAAGAGAACAAGTTTAGGGTCCAAAATAGTTTCTTGGAGGGCTCCAGCATTTGCAGAAAACTCACAATCCAAACCTACCTTGATATTTCGATCACTTACAAAAGATGAAATGATCCTGAAAATGTCACCACCAATGCCATAAGCTCTATGTTTACGTAAAAGATCAGCATGCCAAGCCTTATCAAACGCCTAAGAAGTGTCAGGAGAAACCGTCCTTCTGAACAAACTGATGTTCTCAACTCAATTTTCAGAAACCTGATGACACCCTCATCCACAGGATATGTAATTGTGCACGACGCTGGGCGCCCTGGCACGAAGTCAAAAGATTAATATATTAATAAGAGATCCCAAGTTTCTTCGCAAAACTAAATCTTGGTTTCAGACGCCTAACCAGTAATTGGCAGGCCCGTAGCCAGGGGCGAGTAACACTTGCCCCCTCTCCCCCAAGAACACAAATTATATTTTCTCTTTTGATATATCAGTCTCATGAAGGAATTTTAAACGGCACTCAGCACAACAAAATATCAATCCATAATGGAAGCTGGACAGAACGTATTTTCATTTGAAACTCTGTCCATATGGGTCATGTTTTTGGCTCGACCTTGATAACAGGGACTTCTATTTTTTTTCTTACCGATGGGCCGTGTCCATATGTCTCCTTGATAGCACTTTCCGGACGATAGTTGCTGGAAACCGTGCCCCTACCTCCTCATGATCAAAAATAAACACAGGTTTCTTTTCTTTGTGCTTGCCATTGCTCTTTTATCAGAGTGAGCTTAAATGTAGTCCGGGAGCCAGATAGGGTCACAATGCACCCCCCCCAGGATCCTCCGAGATAGGTATCATTTTGTAACTCAATGTATGGGTCTTCCATTTTTGTATGTTAACACGCACCAAACTCAAATGGGGTAGGCCAAATCGGGGGTCGTAGCAAGGCACCCAAAATCTGTTTAAGTGAAAACTTCGACATTTTTGGTGCATCATTACTGAACACTGACTCGAATAACTTTCTCCTAGTGCATGGTAGAGACGTGAAATTACATACAAATGTAGTATATGAAATGTAGAGATAGAAAATGGGTGGAAAATGTTTCTAAACGTTCACAGCAGGGGGTCTGTTGATCCGTATCTTAGAAACACGCAATCAGATACTCATATCCCCCGGACTCAAGAAGGGGTCACATTGTAAGCACCCTCTGAAAGCTGCGAAACGGA
>JAAAKL020016005.1:0-11225 GCA_010016065.2 Carybdea cf. marsupialis auct. non (Linnaeus, 1758)
TATTTCCGTTTTTCAGCACAGTTTCATCGGTCGATCACTTTTAGCAAAATAGTCCTCCACAGGATTTATTTACTGACTTATATGGAGAATCAAATTGAAGAAATGTAATTTCATAGATGTGCCAAAATGCAGAAGTAACGCCTTGAGATCCCTATTCTTCCATCCTTTCCCATCAAACCTAGAACAGCTCTCACTGCCAGAAAATGAATAACACACGAGAAGAGACTTCTAATATCTCCTTTCTATTACATTGAAGATCTTCTTTGGTTCAAATGCGACAAAGTTTATGCTACCTTAGCAGTCTCTGACAAAATGTAGTTGCCTGATAAATATCAGCATGTACAGTCAGCAGCATGTACAGTCAGTATATACATCTAATCAAGCCCTGGCCAAACCCTTGTCAAATTCATAGAGCAGATAAATGACAACGCTTTTGCCTGCCTCAGTTTGAGACGCACCCACTTCTCACATGACCATGATGATCAAATTTCAGTCCTTCCCAATGAGTTGAAATCGACTTGCGAAAGCAAAGCCACCTGAATTTAGTACTAGGAAATGCTCAGCCTGTCGGCAATATTAAGAGGACAAGTTTATAAATCTTTGACTGATCGTAATCTATTTTCATCGCTGTAGGTGCAGGCAGACTACAAGTACGTTCATGATTAGTTAAGCTATTAGCCCTATATTGTCTTCCATCTAGAATGGTGAAAAAGAATGCTAAATGGGTGATGGCCATGCTGACCTCTACCCTTCTTCTTCTTCTCTATCCCGTAACCGTTTTTGAAGGCGCTGCAATACTCTGACGAATAACATCTCTCCACACCTCTCTGTCCTCTGCTGATCTTAGGGTCTGTTCTGGTGTGAGTCCTGTCCATTCGTAAATGTTGTCGCACAATTTCTTGTGCTGTCGACCTCTTCTTCTTTTACCGGTCATTGTACCCTTTCGTATGGTAATAATGCCGCTTGATCTTATAACATGTCCAAACCAACGCAACTTTCTCTCCTAAACCGTGTCGAGTAGGTGCAGGAACGGTGCTATAGCTAGTGCAACCTGTCGGCAAATCTCCTTATTGGTGACTCGATCTCTGTATGAGACACCAAGAATTCTTCGAAAGGACTTGCTTTGATGGATTTAACAAGTACATCAAATTGCAAAGTCTACCCTGCTATTTATGCAATGTTATATTGCATACCTATTTAACTTTGGAAAATCCAAATGTGTTTACTTTTAGAGTCACGATGTTGTCCTTAACTTCACCAAGTTTAAAGGTTGCCACTTTATGGCCTAGATTTTTTACAAGTGTAAACTTATATGACGTAAAGGCTGCAAAAATGGAAAAATGCAAAAATGGAATATACATGTTGCAAAAACACTGATGAAATTATTTGCTAACAGCCTAAACTGGTAATTTTACTGTCCAGAGCCGTAAATTTCTGATGGTCAAAGGTTGATAATCAACAATGATAACAATTGGATTTCTAGAATGCCAAAGAAAAGTGCTTGAAAATTTTGAACTAAATGATTTAAGAGTTCAAAATCTGGCCAACTCGGTATAATATTAATGAATAAATATTTACGTGCTGGTCATTCTGTACAGCAGTCATGACATTTTACCATTTGGAAAGGTACTTTTCCTCTGTAATCAACTGGCATCAAGACATAAAATAATGCTCAGACTGGATTTATAATACACGAGTTACTCACTGTTCTTTTCATCATGTTCTTCTCTCAAAAAGTACAAGTGTGTAAGTATTGATAGGAGCTCCTTAAGACTACATGGCAAAGAGAGACAATTTGCAGTACTGTATGCCTTAACTGCTCTCCATATTAGCGGATTTGTAAAATATCTTATACAATGTTCAGCTTGCTCAAAATTACGCGTCATGGTGAAAATCAAACGTTTTCAAGAGATAACCAAGGATTAGAAACTGTATCGAGTAGAAAATACGAGATAGGCATCTTCACTATGCTTAGCTTTAAATTTCCAAAGACAGAGGTATTTCTAAGTGACATGAACATGCTGATAATCAAATGTTTACACTCTCATACAAACAAAGCGCACACACATGCACATTCACTTAAAACTGCATCCACTATGTTGGTATAGAATTACCTCAATAAACTTCCTTTATCTTTAAGCTAAATTGCTCTCCATTTATTTCATGAAACTTCACTCAAAACAAATTATTCTATTCATTAACCGTCAATATATTTTCACTACATGCTAGAAATACTTGGCAGTAAAGAGGATAGGATGAATACTTATCTTCTGTTAACTTATATGCATATGATATAAACCAGGAAAGCTGTATCTTACGTTTGGTTTGCATATGCACCTGTCAAAACCTTCTTTAAAGGTTGATTTTCCAACATTAATTCCCCATAATTGTTACCAATTGCATCCCGATCTTTTTATTTAATAATGGCCTTCGCGTTTTCACTTCTTTTAAAATCTCTGGAGTCTGAACAAGTAGCAATATCTTTACCAATACCTAAATCGTTGATTTCTCTTCAAATTTATGATGAACTTTATCATAATGCTGCAAATTAGCTTTGGACAAATTGCTTTCGATGCTTTGTAATATTTCATCCTATCTAGCAATGGCCACACTTTTTCTCCCATTTCCCTTCGTTTTGCCTCCGGTTGGCTGCTTTTGTCGGCATCGTTTTTTGTTGCAACGCCTTCCTCCACTCTTTTCTATTAGCTGGGTCCAGTCTTGTTAAACTTAATTTCCTGCTGTTTTCATCGATCGACTGTTTCCAGGTCTTTTTGGGCCTCCCTCTTGGAGTAGTGGCATCAGCATGGAGTGATAACATGGTTTATCCAATCCGGACTGTGGTGGACATGGCCGAATCGCCTGAGACGACCATCCCTTATTATTGTCTCAATTCCTTTTAGATTTTGGGTTTTTCTTGAAAAGTGTCTCCATTGAGACCCGATCACTCAGATGCATCCCAAACATCCATCGCAACATGAAGCTGTCTGCCCTATAGATCTTGTCTGTGTTTAACTTCGTTGGTGCCAGCATTTACTTCCATGCAGTACTGCACGGGCTCACGTAAACGTTAGATAGTTGTCCTTTGCGATGCTTTGCGATGAGATTGACCTTGTAGTTAGGAGAGGTAAGAGTTCTTTAAACTTCCCCCACGCATATCTAATCTTTGTAGTGAAAGCCCTGCCGCATCCACCACCAGCACAAAACACCTAAACCATCTTTGATGTCTGTTGATAGATTTTGTCTTGCCTGACTCACGAAATTCTTTATATAATAAACAAACTCTAAATTTTGCTGCGTCTATCAGACCTTTGCAACTCATAATCATCAATGTAAACTTTACTATTGAAAATATGCCCATCAAGTCTTGATTCTTCCGTGCCTATAACCGCAGCATTTGACTTTAAAGCAGACAGTCACAGTTCTTCAATTAGAGTGTAGATTGGTAAAATTCAGGTCAGTGTTGTTCGTTGGTCACACGTGTTTCTATCGATTTGGTCTCGTAGCATTTCTATTTGCTCTTTCTCATCATTGTTCACGTTTTGATGCTTAGTCTGTGAATTGAGTAAGGATGCATGTTGCCAAATGTTTAACCTCTAGGTATTCTCACAACATACCCTGCATATCTGCTTTATATTACTGTATCTTTCACATAACAGAACAGGCAAAAGATTAGGGTAAAGCAGGCAAAAGATTAGGGTAAAGCAGGCAAAAGATTAGTCACACGCCTCATACTGAAACATTGTTATCAAGATTCTGTTTCTTGTATTGATTTCAACCGTTAGAGGCTATATTTGTTTTGATACATAAATAAGCTAGTAATCCGATTGGTTTGCTCCCTTGAAATTGTCATGTATGGATGTAAAAGTGTGTGCCTTTAAGCCTGGTTGTTAGTGACACGATTTTCATTACGTTTAAAGTTAGCTCCAAATAAAGCTTGGTACTGCCTATCTTGAAGCCTCTTATGCAATCACGTTTATCGACAAACACAGGGAGAGCAGACCCTCTCTTGGCAGTGACTGAAACTCTAAAATCTAGAAAGAAAACTGAGGGAACAAAAGGTGTTCGCCACGGGTAAAACAAAGCTAATTTTAGTTTAAGGAAGAATGACTGGGACTGTAGGATTTTCTTATCATCACAGAAATAACAGAAAAAGCAATAAAATAAGGCAAGAATAGTCCAAGATATGAAGAGAAAGGAAGCCTTTGAAGTGAGTTGCTAAATCTCCTTCTCCTAGGCTTTCACGTTCATCTGAAGTATTTGCCTCGTTTAGTAAGTACCCTTACCAGATGTTGCTGACATTCTTCAGTATTGCTAATTACAAGCTGATTATCTACAAATTCTTTGACCATAGACTTCTGATTCTTCACCCATATTTTCCCAAGCCACCCATAAATATTGTCTTCTAGCTAGAAATTGAAGAGTAATGGTAACATTCTGCAGCCAAGAGTACGTCACCACTTAGTTTATCTTCTTCATACAAACTCATTCCCCGTTCTGTCCATGCTCTAGGCTTCTTTCAAAGATAATCCTCGTTATTGTGATCTTCTCTCTTGCATCACATTCTTGCTTGGATCCAGATTGGTCTGTAACCGTTGAAGTACTTGGATTTCGTTTGTATTCTCCAGTTCAGAACGTTCATAATTATTAAATTTGAGGAATCAGACTGGTTGCTCTGTGTTGGTTGCATACTTATAAGTTTTGTTTTGCGGTAACAACACTGCTTGCAGTCAACTCATCCATGCTGATTCTTTTTACAAATCCACTCGCTTATGCTCTTGCTGTTCATCAAGGATACCTAAACCTTCACTGACTGTATGGGCATATTATCAATCACAACTGCCTCTATTCAAATTCGTTTTGTTTAAACATAATCAGAACTGGACGAGATTTTTTTGTCAAATTAAAGTGTTACATTAAAACCTTATCAGAGTTTAAGAAATTTAGGGACGATAACCCATAAATTGCTCCATAGTTTTCATCTGTAAAGTAACATACAGGAAGCGTTGATGTCAAGGAATCTTTATGTGAGGTAAATTTTCAGCTTTTCTTCGTAACCAACGAGTTCCTTTTCTGACGTCATTAGTGTTTTATTTCACAGAGATAATAGATTGCTCAATGTTGAATAATCCATTAACAGATCATCTATTACTTTATTTACAGTTTGTGTTCCTTGCTTCGATGAAAGTTCCCTACATGCCTACTCTCCTGCCTTATATTCTCGCGTGTTTCTATAAACTTTACAGACAAATTAGAACGCAATTTAAGATCCTCTACTGGCGATTCAGGTATCTCACTATTCTTTCAGCATAGTTTCATAATAACATATCATCGTTGGCTGGAGTACGCCATTAAATGATGGCAAAAGATGTTGTTCTTTACTGAAATACGTAGTAAAGATGTTGTATACCTTGCCGAGTGTCTGTAAATTTGCTTTTATCTCCTAATAGTTCTTTGCTATTCTTTCATTTCCACTATTGCATGATGCCTTGCTCGACCTGATCTCGTAGAATTTAAGAGTATTTCCCAAACAGAAATCAGAGGCAGATTTAAGTATGATACATATGGATGCATCCGTTGGTGTTGCTAATATGGGCTCTTGACTTAACAAGGTTACCAACACAGTACGGTCAACGACACATACCATTTTTTGAAACCGAGGACGCAAGCGACCAAAACTCTTCTTCGCTGATTTCATATTAGTACATGAATTGACTTGCAATTTTTTATACTTTTAATTGAACAAACAGATTACCCATCAATGGAAAGATCTATAGGGGGTTTAAGAAAATCCATGATAGCCAAGTGCCAACCCTACCCATTGCCTACGGTAACAGTGGGTAAATCAGGGAGAACTAATCAACTTTCACGAAAGAAACACAAGGAATTCGACACGTACATCTTATTTTTTATATCAAGACTTTTATAGAACATTTCTCAATTTATGGCACAGAAATTAATACAAAGGAAAGAATTTTACAAATGATTAAAAAATGTGGTATTTATGGCGTCATGTCCTGAATTACCATATATTTCTAAATTATGAAGTGTGATGGATTTCATTTCAGATTTATTTGCATCAGACCTCGTCCAAATTCCTAGAAATACAACGGAAGTCCAAGGATTCCATTCCATCTTTGTAACATGAAAACTGATAAGATGGTTTTGGAAAGTATCAGGGGGTAGAAACTTCCTAATATTTGCTGTATTACATCTTTTCAACGACTTCTTTGGTAAAGTTGCTTCTTGTTTGTTAAATAGTCATCAAATGTTTTATTTTAGACTTATTTTGGTTAAATGTTAAAGGTGAGGCTTTGTGAAAATTAATGTTACTACTCTCAAGGGATAAAATGTGAGCCCGGAAGTAAAACTCCACGTATCAGCATACTGTTCACCTTCTTGAATTAATACACGTATACAATGACATAATTCACCGATTCTCTTCAGTAGATCTACATCGTTAAAGAAGTTAACATAAACAGATCTATTACAAGGAGATGGAGCATCGTCAGCTTACAAAAGACAAATTTGATTGGCTATTTGATTACAAAAGAAACGAACAAACAATGCTACGTGTGGGGCCGGAACAATACACAATAACAAACTAAAACATAGAGAGTTGAAATACAAATTCCTTCTAGCGGTAAAGACTAGGCTTAATGATTGAGATAATCACAATGATATATCTTATTTCACAATACCGATTACCATAGATATGTTAGCCTTCACCACTATTATCACTGCTATCTGGTGCTTCATCTTCTCCAAGAACGGCAGCTGTACGGTTTCCACAATCCGCTACGCACATGTCCGTACAGGGAAGATTCCTGTCGAAACAGACGAACTCTCCAGGAAGAAGTTTCTCTGCAGCATTTACAGAACGACAGCTCAATGCACTGTCCAACTGCTGTTGCACAAGATAACTATTTGATTATAAGCTTCTGGTTTACTTCCTCCCAGTCAAAACTACCCGTTGAATGAGGAGGACTCATCAATGCTTCCAGAGAGGACCTCCATATTTTGGCTTGATAGCAGGCACTGCAATGAGACTTTCTAGTGCGTTTTGACAAGGAGGCAAACTTTCAGTACTGATATTCCCATTCCTTGCGGAGTACAGTCTATAGCGAAGCTCATACACCATCTGTACTTTCCGACCATACATGTCACAAACAAATCTCTCGATTTTGTGGTGAAAGGTTCTCAGGAATAATGCACTCTTGATCAAGCTTCCCGCAGATATTTTCGTAGTGGTCGATTTTTAGCTGAAGTTGGAGAGCTCTAGTCTTTCATCTGCCTGCTTATAACATGACTGAATGGCACCCCGTAAACGCATGCAGCCCCACAAGTGCATCACATAAACTGTGTGCATCACTTTTGCAAAGTTTATGTTGCAGTTTCAAAGCCCTTTTCCTTTTAGAGATACTCAGTAGTCTGATTATGTTTCCCGCTCCCGTCTTACTGCAGGTTAAGTCACTGACTGTTGTGACACTTTGATCAGTAACTTGGACGCATTCCCGACTAGATGTCACATAAAATATGATTCCATTTAGCAAATTGCTGTCTTCTACCATTCTTGAAAGAGGAATTTGATAAGTTATGCATTGGTGTCTAAGCTTCCCTTGATAGTACTAAGTTGCACTGCGGTAGAAGATCGTAGATCCCGCTCCAAGTTCTTAGTTGATAATTTCTGATAGGTGCCAAATACAATGTCAATGCAATACGATTTGCCAGGTGAACCGATTGGCGAACATAGCAACTGTTCGTCAAAGTCTCCGCATGTTTTTTTGATTCTGGCCTTCTGGACTAAAGCCATGCCATCTATCACTGTTGCAAGACTACGCCTTGGAATCATCTTAGCTGTTTCTATACACTTCGGCAGTGCAGCATTGTTTGTGTTGCATAAAGTGCCTAAACTACTGGCGAAATATTATAGTATTGGACTGAGTAGACACGAAAAAAAAAGTCCTTTGGGTCGACACAACTATATTTCCCAACCTGTGACATCCGACAAGAAACTATTTTGTCTTCTCCAACGATTACATCTTCCCTTTTGACTTTACTCTTTACAGTTACTGCAATGTCTGAGAGTGCTTGAGCTCCAGTTTTTTATTGTTTCATAAAAACTGATTACACTAAATGGAAAGCGCTGCTGAAGGAACAAATCTCGGCTTTGATTCCTTTTCCCGTTCCTAGCAAGTCGCTTTCACCTTCCGCTGGCGCTTTTTTCCAGGTTGTGTTGCAAATCAAATCTTTTTCTTGGAATGGATTTGCGAAAATATTCTCCAGCATCTGTATAACTTCTGCAACATTGGCCTCATCTCTCTAAATTCACTGAAAGCTTTAGTCAAGGAGACAGTACCCGCCTTTTGTCTGGCTGGTCATCTTTTTCATTTTGCTGTAGTATTTAGCTCTCCGCTTATCTTGAAGAACCCATCGGTCAGTTGCTGATTGGTTAACACTAGCGCTGGTCAATCCACCTGCGGATTTTGTGTCTTTATCAATTGTTTTCTCGATAGTTTGTCAGCTTAATTTTCGTCCGAACGTATGTTTGTCACTGATATGGACGCTGAAATTACCCTCCACAAGAATGAGTGTTCATGATGGATAGACATGAGACGTATGGAGGTTCAGCATGTCAAAGAGAAAGACAACTAATATCTTGAATAATTTGCTCTGTCACAAGCAACTGCCCAAATGAGAATGTTTTAAGGTTTTCTAAGAAAAGCGTCCAAATTCCTGTTCCTGTAGGATAGATTGCATCTACAGCGGTGTTTATCATGTCAATATATGATAACCAAAAAGCAATCAAAGGACGTGAATCCACTTTCATGTCTCCCATGAATTCTGTGAAGCTTTGAGTCAGGTTTTCGATGTTTTCATCGGCCGTTGCGCCCTCCAAAGTCTCTTGGTTCACGTCGTTCTGAACATTAAATAGCATCTTTTTTGCTTCTACCAAAGTTCCTTTCTTGAAGCTGTTATAAGACAGTGCACTTTCAGCAGGATCCGCATCAGGGCTTCATACATGAATATGTGAGCGTAAATAGCCCTATTGTACATTTTCAAGCAATAACCCCATCCTTTGTACCCTCGACAATTACATTGCTTTGGATAAGGACAGTTCTCAGCCCACCCCACCCAATTACTTGACAATTGTACCGAGGATCATAATCAGTGTGTGAAATCTTTGTTGAAAAATATCACCGAAACAAACTCCTCTCCTTTTTGAATATAAGGTCATAAGCTTTCGTGTTCATGGCTTCGTCACAGACACATACAATCGAGCATCTCTTTATCCGCAATGCACGCTGCATGACTGTATGTAAGGTTGCAAGACCTCTTGCTGGGTGGTCGATTAGGTCCAAATATATGATCGTACTCTTTCAAATCGGAGTACCGCCTCTGACAGCAATGTTGAAACCAGTTCAACTTAGGACAGCCTGTCTTACAGGATAAGTGAGACGAAGTAAATATCACAGAAGGTATCTGAAAGAAAAATTGCATTTTGTGTTAAACAGACTTTTGTAGCACCTCTACGTTCGGTCAGACAAAAAGTTGGAGCTTTTTATTGCGAAGAAATAGCAATCAAAGGATGCTTTCAGCATTGTCTCAAGAGGATTTTCTTTGACATCATGATATATTGCTAATAAATTAGAATATTCAACAGTAGATGTTAATGGTTGCATAATAATAATTATAATAATTATTTGAACTGGAAGAAATCATGAAACTATGCAATACACATTCAGTGAGATTGAAGAATCAAGGAAGACAAAAAAGATATGATAAGCAATAACATCTCTTGCGTGTTCTTCGATATTTAAATTGAGCAAATGGATACTAATTACAATGCAATTTTATACTAGTATACTCTCTGGAAGATATTTTTAAAGCTAAACAGGTTATCATTACTGCCTTTATTTACAAGAAGTTATACATTGACCTGTACATCAACACGTCTGCCACGAACATCATGAAAGTCGATATCTGGCATAAAATCCCGGAATGACCGACGTCATTTCCGCTTAGATGTAGGTTGTATTTGAAGATGTGTTGCTGATTCCTTCTCAGAAGGAGGCTGTTTGATAATTCCGTTCACACGATGCGTTGTCCCAGTACCTGACAATTTATCGTTTCTCCTGTCTATGGTATCAAATACAAACATGTTAAATGCACCGGCCTTTATTTCTAGTGAAAGGTAAACAGTCTCTTGTTGCTGTATAAGTGATACAGCAGTCTCAGTCTTTAACTCATCCATTACTGAGTAGCTTACATCAGATTTAAGACATTTCACAACGTGTATCAGTTCAGTGTTGTTAGTAAGTGCCTTAATTACTGGCGAAAGCAATGCACTTTTCACAGTCTTGATACACCTCTTGTTACGGCACAAATGAGGACTTGTCCAAATGACATCTTTAGTCTGTTTACACTCTCTGAAGTCAAATTCATGATTAGGAACATGTCTAGATAAAGGCCTGTCACCTACTATTTTGTTGAGTGATTTATCTATCTCTGTCTAAAGCCTCTCCAAGTCTTGATTCATTGCAAAAAAATTGAGGACAGCTTCGATGGTACTTCAATTCGAAAATGACGTCATTGGCTTCATACAGTTTCAAGACAGGTTCATAGTGCCGATTCCTGGCAGCTCTTAGCAAAGACACCCACGAAAGATATTCTTTAGGTACAATATGATATCTGCTGTCATCGCTGCAATTAATGATGCATTTGGCTGTTGGATCTATTACAACGCTGATGCAGCACATCTTTCCCCCTGACACTGTTGTGATCTGTTAAGAACGCACACCAAAGTACAGTGTAGGTCAACCGTTCAATACTTCTTAGATAAAGAAGTCGTCTTTATAAATTCTCGAAATGCATGTTTGTTCTTCGCAGATAGATATCACTGTTCTCGCTCAAGGTGTGAGAAACTTAGAGGAGTGTCTAATTTCGAGCAAGCTTTGCACATTGGAACCATTTATATACTGTTAATCAAAGCAATGAAAATTAAGAAAGCTTTCTTCAACTTTCAATTTCATGAGTTCATAACTTTATATGGCCTGTTGGAACTTAAGTTAATAGAATTGACATCGGCTAATTAATAGTATGCAAATAGATATATAAATATGCATGTATAAATGTTCTATATCTATAAATATAAATGTATAAATATTAGTTTATGTTTCCATTTTTAGTGGTGTAGTGCTTTTTGGGGGTTCTTTTTTTCTTGCTGC
>JAAAKL020016006.1:0-11225 GCA_010016065.2 Carybdea cf. marsupialis auct. non (Linnaeus, 1758)
TGTTTTTACGAACAATTACTTGGGTGTTTTTATTTATTTCAAAATTAAGATTTCCACCCGGATCTTCTATTGCAATTAGCATTCGCAATTTCGGCCAGGTTGAATTTCCGAAGAAACGTCAAGGATGAGGATCGCTGGTGATTCATCTAGCTTACTTACTGAACTCTCCAGAGATTTTACCATTCATCGTCATGGACTTAAACAATCACAGGTTCGGACCATAGCTATCAGCGATCTACAAAAAGTAGATAAGCACCTTATGCCAAAGGAGACAATACCACTGTCTTGAATATTTACCTATGCTACCGGCAGGCTTTGGGTGCTTCGAATCTGCCTAGTCACCATTTTCATGGAACACGAAAGTCATCTTCCCATAGAAGTCAATCGTTATCGTAATGATCAATGATAGGAAGAGTCGATGACCTACCTACATAAATGAAGGTTTATGTTCTGACTTTTACAATAATTATAGGAGAAAATGGGACCAGAGTAAGTAAGCAAAACAAGGGGTGCTGGCCCACGGTTATTTGCAGCATTTATTTGTGGGACGCGACTTGGCACAAGATTGAGGCTTTCTGTGAATTCCATTCTGTTGACCATTTTCAGGGCTAGTAATGGATACAAACAAATTTTGCATTCTTACCGCAAGACAGCCGAAACAGTGTTTGCAGAGTATTACTGACTCGATTTCAGACTTGATTACTGGTACAAAAACTAAATGACCCACAATTCTGAAATATAATCGTGAACATCTGCAAGAGTATTTGTAACAGGGAATATAGAAGATAAACACAGCAGGCCTACTAATTCTCACTCTCCGCTGGGAATCTGGCGAAAGATTGAAAAAGCAATTCAACTACGTAACAAATGTTTTATAAATTGTTTTGCATCCTATCACGAAACGGATAAATGTAGATACCACCACTAGAATTGTGAGTGAATACTGACGTTAGGCCCCCTATGAACGTAAAATTCCATCTAATTCTGCCTAAACTTTCACTGAACCCCTCTGTTTACATACATGGTAACTCCAATTTATTTCCCCCTTTCGCGGGAATGCTTAAAATGCCAGAGTTTTAGAGATGTACTTTGCTAGAATAGTTAGAGATGTACTTTGCTAGGATAGTTAGAGATGTACTTTGCAAGAAGGATTTTTAACCATAGATGTACTTTCCTAGAATCAAATTGGGGTTGGGTAAAGGTTAAAGTTATGCTTATTGTTAGGTTTATTGCTACGGTTAGGGTACTAGTATCTACTCTCAAAAGGGGATTCTAGCAAAGTACGTCTTGGCAAAAAAAATTTCTGTAATAGGATAACTTGGCAATTCTAGCAAAGTACATCTCCAAACTCCTAGCATTTTCGCAAGTCTGCCTTGTCCCTTGTAATGACAAGGTTGGGAATGGAGGAAGGGTTTTAAATATTGTAGCCGCATCACCACTTATTGTTCATTCTGTACAAGAAGAAGATGGGGTCCTTAAAACAGCTACCAGTTACCACAACATGGCTTTTAACATACGCGCGATTGCCATGTACTTGTGCGTGTGCAGGGAAAAGGTAGTTACACGACTATCGTAAAGCCAAATCTTAATGAAGTAGAGGGTTCAATCGCTGATTCCAAGATCAAAAATGACTTGATGCAGCTTTATTTATTCGACTAACCACAAGCATTATCATGTATCTGGGTTGCCCGGGGCGTTTGCTACGAAAGAAAATGATTACAGCAGATTGATTCTCATACAGTTGCTAATAACTTCTACTTTGACAAAACTTTCTGTTGTTAGGGTTACAGGTCATCTACGAGTAGTTGGCTTGTGGTGTGATTAAAATTACAACACTAAAGGAATATTCTGCTAGGGTGACATTTCATGAGAGGAATTTGATCTTAAATTCAGATCATCTTTAGACGACCACGAACCCTTGCTGCTGGGACGTAATCCTTAAAACATTGATGGAAATCGATCGAAAGAGAGCCAGTCACACTAGACGGATCGTTACACGCTTTGACGTCGGCAAGGGTCAGTCCTCCATTATTTTAAAGCGACGAGTCTCTTGATATTCTCGGCAAGGGAAGGCAGGTCAGCAGATTAGGCACTTTTATCCACGTCGGTGTAGTCCAATGAAACTGAGGCTGGACACGCAGGTTATTTGAAGACGTACAAAATTTGTCCTCCTTTGCACCAAATTCAGGTTACACTTCTTGAAAGAGATTTCTAGTGGTACTGATGACGCACTTCATCTTCAAAGCCTGAATTTAGTTATATTGACGATGACGATCTTTAGCATTTCTTTCCTAAAAGAGCTTGAATAATGGTTGACAAGGCAGAAAACCATAATACAAGTCTCTACAACGGGGTATTATACGATAAAGTTTACCAAAATGTAATGAATTGTGATTGAGTGAAAGTGTAACGAGTGGCGTCACGGGACTTTAGCATCCACTTTTACAAAATCGCTGTATTCAAATTTGACTATTGGAGGTCATGGGGTATGGTCGTTCACTCAAATTAAAGTCCACGTTTGTCTAGGTGAGCTGGCCAAGCTGTGTAGTTGATATGTTTTAGCCAAGTGCTTTTTATGAAGATCAAACTGCTAAAAATTCATTACATACTGATCAGGATCATAAAAAAGGGAATCACAAGTAGTTTGAAAGAAATATGATCTTCTTAGTATCTGATGCTATCTTGCATCATCAACGGAGAAAATCGATAATTTTAAAATACAGACTACTTTAAGAGCATGGAAAATTACTTAACCTAGGTACAAAAGAGTCCATGGGAACCATAAACATACAACGAGTACAAAACTTTCGTAATAGGTGACGGAAGTTAACACTAGCAAAGAATTAAAACGATAGAAGAAAGAGTCCCACCTCTTGTCTATTTAAACTATTTGAATATAAGTGGACTTTCATGAATAGAAAGTTTAAAATACGAAGAACGGTGAGACAGGATGTCAAAATCGTCAAAGTCAACATTGTGTCCAATTGTCTTACGGTGCTCAAAAACTGCAGAGGAAGACGGGCTACTGAGACGTTTCGTTGTTAAGGCAGAGATTCCTAAATGATCGTAGATTACAGATTATATACTCTGTAGTGTAATTGAAAAATTGCTCACCTCGTATTAATTTACGCAGTGTTAAAAAGGTCTTATTCTTTAAAAAGGTAGGCGAGCAGAGGTGTGAAAGAATTGAATTTGTAGTGAAACCATTTCCAAACTTAAAGACATGGGGACCGATCGATTCACTTCCGTAAATATAGGTAGCACGAAATTGCAAAACCATTTCTGTTCTTAAGAACTTTTTGCAGCTGACACTTACTCAGAGTACAAATAGTAAAATTAAACACTAGAAGGAATGAAGGAAGCTTATACCCAGATGCAATATTTGATGAGCCAAGTCACTATTGTGTCCACTAGCACTGCGTTTAACTTTAGAAAGGGCCGATGCATTTAGTCTGCAATGCTACAGATTTCTCGCTTATATTTGGACCGGCTTTAGAACAATGACAGACCTAACTTTCCTTGTGATACTTTATACGTTTCGCCGGAGTGAGGGTTTTTGAGCAATTACTGCCCTATGGCAGAATCACATTGATCAATAGCGTTTTTGGCGTTCGAATCTCAAAAGTGGCTTTTCCTTTTCGTAATTGGTGTTTGGCAAATAGGAGGTTGCATATGATGCTTAACTGTCAGCTAGCTTAAAAATCTTATGGCCAACAAATCCAGCCCAACGCTAGCACGAAAATTAGTATACAATGGAGCTAAGTGTTTATAAGAAGAGTGGATTTGAAATGACAAATTTAAATAGATCCTAGAGAAATAGAAAAGTATGTCACTAACGGTATTCGAACCCTTGAGCCATGTATTTGCGGCGTTCTCTACCAACTGAGCTCGATAACGTGATCTATTCCTCCAGTCGCCTTACTAGCTCCCAATACTCCACCGGAGGACATCGACATCAAGCTCGATGCAATTTTGGAGACCATCCTCTCTGCGCCATGCAGCTCGACTATGGAATGACTGTCATCCGGCGTATCATCCAGTCCAAAACCTGTTGAAAGTTGCAAACTGTTTTTAAGAAACGGAGCTGCTGTTTTTAGACAACACGCGATCAATGCGTTTGGTCGAGAATCTGTTCTTACAAGAGTAGGCCGCGCGAGGAGCCACTGTGCAAATGTCCCTGTGAGCTAGCCAGACAGCATTTTAGCACATGCGTAATCCTAAGTCAAAACAGGGCTCCTTCGGATAATGCGATAGTTTTTTTACTTTACAGTAGTTTCGGCGGCATTGGGATAACCTTTACGAAGAAAAGTTTATTTTAGTTAACAAACACTTGACAGGCTCGAGTCGATTTAGGCGGAGATCAGTTCATCTCCGTTACACGAAACACGCTTATAACTAATACAGCACTGGAAGTTGCTTTTAACTGCAAGCGATTTACACTCGCTAGTCTTCGATTGTGGACTTCACGAAAGTAAGCGACGCGTGTAAATTGATGTCAGTTTCACGAAATTCACTTTATTAAGAAATACGGAGCCAAGAATAGTCAAATGTTTAGAAATATCTTGGACACATGATACTAAGGGCTAAAGTTTCGTTAACACAGAAAATGAAAAGATTAACTGAATTAGCACGTCTTGGAACCAACAGGATGACCACTCCCATACCCTTAACTCGATAGCTATGGAACGGGTATCTATGACCTCGGAGAAGAAAGCATACGGTTGACAATGTTCAGGTTTAGATTTTCCGCGCGTCTTTTTGCCGAAATCGTACCTGTAGTCGCTGAATGCTGCAATTTTCAGTTCAAATTCAATAATAATCGTTTCTTATTCGAAGATAAGAATAGAGAGAGAAAGGGTTTTGACATAGAGAATAGATCGTAGAATACTTAGAGTTACCCTCGCCTTATCTCGGGGCAGTAATATCACCTTTGCACGTCGAGGCATAACGACAAGCAAATTGGAAGAAACAGTCGTAGTCCGGAAACGCAAGATGGTGGTAGCCAATGTTGAAACAGCGATAAAAACCCAGCAGCAACTCTATGTCCATAGGAGTACTATTGAAAAAGAATCCATAAACTACTAGTGGCGTGCTTCGACCCTTAAACAATGTGATACTGTAACCAAAAAATTCTCTTTGATCTCATGAAGGAAATAGTAACCTCTCTCCACTTATTCATTTTTGATTTTGTGTCTCCAACAGACAAATCACAGACTACAGAATCACATCATAAGCGTCAAGGAGAGTTTGCAGGTTGGCATCTGACTGACTTTTAATATCTGGGGAAAGGTTCGTGATCGAGAAGAAAAGTCGTCGTTAATAAAATAACGTTTAGGGTGAAATAATCTGTAGTAGCAATATGCATATCAAGAATACATTCGAATGGAAAATAGACATTAACTTGATATGGGCTTAGTCGACATTGGCAATGATTTTCTTTTCGGTAATCTTTGTGAGTAAAACATTAGCCTGTTGGGTAGCCAACAATTTAAAGACGATGAACAGCATGGCACCGTGGACAAAAGCAGTTCGCGCTAGATAGTAGAACTCACAGTAGGAATGAATCATTGGTTTCACTTCGCGAATGTTTCAGTTTTCGGATATTTTCTTGCCGTGTCCTAGGATAAAATTTTTGATTCAGAGTTATCCAAGATGTCGAAAGAAAAAAAATTAAGTACGTTGATACCGTATTATGGTTCCCTGTTAAAATTTTGCGATCTATGCCTGTCAACTGCAGCCCCTAACTTCACATAGTACCAATGTGCCTCAGGAATATCCATAAATCTCCAGTAGTGCTGAAAAGACACAACCACAAAATAAGGTATGTCGTTGTCTTTAGGTCAGGTACGGCTTTTAAAATGTATTAAAAAATAAATAAAAGAAAGAAAACCATATTCTTCCTTGTTTTTCGTTGCAAACAGTTCCGTGATATTTGTTTGACTCATCTTGGCAGGAAACAATTAATTGACAATTGATTCAACTTTTTGGCAGGTCGTTAACAATCCTTTATCAGAGGAATACTGGAAACTCGAAGAGCTAAAAATTTCGGACGTTGTCTTCAACGAATGAGAAACTACGCCAGCATCCAGCTATCAGAAGCTAGTACTTATCGAGAATGGTTTTGCACGAGATAAGAAGATGATTTTGTTTCACTTTCCAATTGCATAAATTTTGAACTGACAGTTTCAGTTAAGAAGCAGAATTTCTTATTGGGGCAAAGAAAACTGGTTTCATTTAACTTTTGCGGAGCAATTCTTAGTAAGGCGCAAAGAGAAGTTCAAGGGGATTACTACAAAACATTTTGTTGGCGAAAGCTCCACTTATGGTGAGTTTCACTTACGGAGCGTTAGCTGAATTTCCAAAACGTCCAAAATACAGAAGATAACGGAAATCGATCTACTATATGTCTATTTACTTGCATACAAAAGAAAGATATGAACAGGAGATGTTTGGGACTAAAAGTGACATTCAATCACTTGTTTCCGACTCCGGATCTGGATAAAAATAAACGCCATTGCGGCTTACTGCTTGGGAAAGAAAAAACTAACTCCATGCATAAAAAGAAACAAAGAGTAGTCATGTTTTAAATATCTTATATAATCGTTTACAATTTGAAGAGGTTTTCTCTACTAGACAAATATGAATTTGACATTAAATAAGAAAAACGTCTCCCAAAACAGAAATTCTTTCCCTAAATAATGTTTTAAGCTTCCACTGTGCTCAATGGAGAAACTACTTTGCCAAAGACTTACGCAATCATCGTCACTGCGGCGAGCACAAAAGTGTGGACGTTTCCGCCCCCTGTGTCCTCCATAGGTTTGAAAAGTGTGCTCTAATGTCTACTTAAGCAGTTTTGTGAGATAATAACGCAAGACGTGTTAAGGTCTCCAATCTGCAATTTAAGTCTGTTACACAATTCGCCTTGTTACCATTTTATCTTCGAAGTCCGTATTACTACATTGCATTAGTCTTATCGTTAACTACCTTCAAGGCCTGAGAACTCATTCATCTGTAAACTTCATTAGTTAAATTACATACAAAAGATCTATACATCATCCTAGAAATCGTTGTCTTTGAATAACATCCATATTCTCTCCAGAAGCAAGTACAACAATATTTTGGGGAATTGAAAATCACGTGAAACCCTTCCTAACTGGAAATGATACCCATGAGAAACAAAGATGTTGTGAAAGTCAATCTGTAGAGCTAATGATACTCAAGATTTGATTCCACAATCCCTGTCTTCCACGTTGCCCCTGAGAGGCGTGCCATATCAACAACACTTTCGAAAACACCAAATCCGGCCTACTTCCAATGGAATAACAAAAAAATGAGGCACTCGCTATTCAGTTGACTTCGGCGACGAAAAATGTGTCCTGTACACCGATTCATGTCTTATGGTGTCCAGCCAAAAGAGCCCTTCGGCATTGAGGTCAAGTTCTTTGTCTGGTTGAAGTGAAAAACTGGAAGTTAAGGGAAACAAGACAACTGGTACGAACAGAAACTGGAGTACTTGCATACAGAGACTTACAATAGAAACAGAGATAGTAATAGCAACAGGAGCAGTAGCATAAAAAGTAGAAACACCATAAAAAGGAGAAACACCATAAAAAGGAGAAGCACCATAAAAAGGAGTACGGTAGTGGTGGTGGTGGTAGTGGTGGTGGTGGTAGTGGTGGTGGTACTAGTGGTGGTGGTACTAGTGGTAGTAGTAGCACTAGTAGTAGTAGTAGTAGTAGTAGTAGTAGTAGTAGTAGTAGCAGCACTAGTAGTAGTAGTAGTAGCACTAGTAGCACTAGTAGCACTAGTAGTAGTAGTAGTAGTTGTAGTAATAATAGAAGCAGTGGCAGGTAGAGAAGTAGTGGCTGTTGTTCTTGTATTAATAACACTGTTTATACAAAAAACGAGAAATGAAAAGAAAAATCATACGTTCAATGAATCTTCGAAAGTATATACTCCAACCAGAAAAATTACGTACGAAAACATACTTATATAATTCGTCAAAAATATCTATTTAAATGTTTAAGTACAGCAAGTTATACAACTAGATGTTCTCAGTATTTAAGTGCAGACCCACTGAAATAAAATATTAAGGACTTTTGCATCAACTTTGTTTTATATAAGACTTTCTATTTTAATCTGTACAATCACTAAAATATATGAACTTTCTTAGTTCATGTTGGATTGGATACAGTAATCATCTGTTGTTTTCTTTTTCAATAGTTAAGGGTCAAATCCTATTGTCTAGTTCCCTCACTTCCTTGAAAATTGTAAAATTAGTATTGTAATAAATTTTTCTGCAAAACCATTAAATGAAAATCTTTGTACACGAATGATCATGTGCCAATAAAAACTATAATCACTACGATACCACATTTCAGACCTAACATAACATCAATGATAAACAAAAATTAATTCAATTTCCATCAATGTTTTTCATGAATGCTCGCTTCTGACTGATCCATATCCCTACCAAATCAATGACCAACCAACGATTATCGTTAATAGGCTCAGATGCAAATACATCAAGCGACTAAGTTGCCCACGTTCCTATCAGGAAATCGCCACTCGCATGTTTATAAGCTATAGCTTCGGAACCTTTGGACATTTTACCTATAATTAGTTACAACAGATCAACCACACTTTGTACATACAGAGCTCTAAGAAGAAATGTCTGTTAGAACAGTAAGGCATAGCTTTACTCATGAAATCTGCTTATGTTTCAATTCATCTCCAGATTGCTAATAAATTCGAGAAAGTTCTGGAAATTCTAGAAGCAGGACGCTTAATCCATGATTAGTGGAATTTTCTGGAAATTTCTAGAACCTTCGAAAATGATCTTTTACGTGATTCTCGGGAATTCCCTACAACGCTGTAGACACAAGAAGAACTTTCTTGATTAATAATCTAAAAATCCAGTCAGTTGTGATTCGACTTGGTCAGAGATTACTGGTCTAAAAAAGATCAGCAGCTTTATGATTGACTTATTCAACTGTTCTCATAAGTATCAATATTTGATTGATCAACTTTACTGACTTATTGATAATGACTGCTTAACAACAACTTCAAGATACGTTCCATAACAGCAACAAATTCAAATGAATTTGAACGTAAGATAATGCTTCTCTATGATAATGAACTGGGTTGAGATAGCTGCAATATGAGAAATTATTTATTTGAAAATTGCAGACTGGATAAAATCGGGTCACAGTCCGGCGGTTAAGAAGCATGCCCATAAACCATGCTTACAGTGACCCAGTTTGTTTAAGCCTATTTTCAACAACGAGTGGTCGTACTAAATAAGATGACAATAAATAACCCTAATACTGCGGGAAAAGTGAAACGGATGACGAACAAGTCAAGTTACAATAAAAAACATGAAGAAACTTATTACTTGTAGTTAATAAAGAACAGTGTGCAACTCATCATCAGCATTTGCAGATGACCAGCAATCGCACATGCTAAGTTTCTTTACAATTCTATCATCCTGACGTCAAAAGGAATAGTAAACTCTTACAGCTGCTTAGTTTTACCCAGTGCCTGACAAATTAATACCAGATACACCCTCACCTTTTGATGTAGTACAAGAAGCCGCCCTTAAACAATTAACGAACTATATACGAGCCATTTAAGCCTATCCTTTTGCCGAAACAATTACTTTCGAGGTACTGAAATCTTGATACTTACTTGGATTTCAATAGGAAATGAAGACACTTCGTAAGGAGACAAACACTGACGACTTTCACACCAGATGCAGGGCATTGCTCCATCGTTCCTTAACAAGAGGACTTATTCCCCTACTTATCACAAGGGGTATGGAGTCTGACATAAAGAGGATTTTCATGGAAACAATAAATAACCGTTCTCTGAAAGACTTACTTGCACCATCAACTTCCTAAACACTTTTATCGGGTAGTACGTACGTCTTACTACGGAACTCAAGCAGGACTGGAAAGGATACGGATATAATTCACAGTGATCTCCCTCTTATCTCTAAAGGTGGAAAGCTTGCCATAAACAGAGACAAGATCACCGAGTCTAATGTTCGCGTACTGGCCATCATCGTCAGTCGCTGTCTTCCAGCATGTTGCTGAAATAACACCAGTTCCATCATCAACTACAAATAAAACAACATGCTTACAAATCTGGTACAGAAAGAGCATGATACTTGTAAATTTAGTAAAGAATTGGCCAAATGTTAAAAAACAATGAAGAAATATGAATAGGTACTACGCCCTTGCAAAGATATATGAACTGAAACAAGTGAAAGACAAGCTGTTCATTAGTTTGATCCTATAAGAGATTCATTACTGTTCAAAGCATCCTCGTGTTGGTGCTAATTCTCTTCGCCATATTTAGCGTTTATGACCACAAGTGTCAACTAAGAAACATTTAACAAACCTTCGAGGATGGAATCATAAAAGGATCATCCAGTTCAGCCAAGACTTCACAAAGATAAATCTCTGGCGGCAAAGCTCCGCAAGGCGGCAAAGCCCCACAAGACGCCAAAGCAGATCAAACAGTTGCAACTTAAATGTTTCCTTTTCATGGGCATTGACTTCAATTGCTACTGATTGACATCTGTTATGCAGTACAAAATTATTCTAAAGTTCCAAATCAGCATCGGAATGAATAACTATCTCCATTTACAAAAAAGGACTTAAAATGAAAGATTTTCGAGAAATATGCTCTCGTTTGCTTCACGTGTGATGGATTCTCCCGTCGATACCAACGTATGAGAGCTCAACTGTTCAATCAGCTGAGCAACCTACTCTGTGAATTAGAGTGAAAGTGGCTGAGTAGACTAATGTCACTTGTACCTTTGACGTGTTCTTCAAGCATGTTCAGCGTGACATATGTGTGACAAGGCAGGGCTGTATAAACACAAGTACAATCCATTTAAAGGGCTTCATGAGTTTCCATCTCCTTAATTTCCTTCACATGGACTGGGTGGGCCCGTGACTATGGTAAAGAGAAGTTGTCAAAGCTTATAGGCCACACGCTCTATGTTCCACGTCTATGTGAATCCATCTCTACGAGCCCTTCATGCACACCAAACCACCATTCTAGGACACAACTGGCCTGAGTAACTATAAAGATCAATTTCGGCCTTTTCACAAATTTAGCATCAAATGCAGCTAATTTCATCCTACTTTTATGTCTCTACAGTATTGATAGACATTGATGCATGCATGCATTGCATGATATGGAACATTAGTCAATAA
>JAAAKL020016007.1:0-11225 GCA_010016065.2 Carybdea cf. marsupialis auct. non (Linnaeus, 1758)
CTGTTTTTTAGCATTTTAATGATAGAATGGAAAGCAAATATATGAATTGTGATGTAAAACAACTAGAATCATGTTGTCAAATTTTGATTTATACCCTATTCACATGGAGAGTAGTTAACGAACATCTCGTCCCATCAACGTCACGTCAACGTCTGTTCACATTGCCGAGATGACGTGTGTAAAATAGCAAAGGCAAGTAGAATTTTTAAATATTGAAGTCGGAACTGGATCTCTAGTACAAAGTTAGACGAGTGGAATACCTCCTTTACAAATTAAAAATATTCAGTACTTCACGGAAATAGGGAACAAAGAAACACAGACTGTCTTTATACTGTAATAGCGGAACTGCCTTCTATGGAAACACAAGGTTGCGAGTATGCCAGCAGGTCTCGATAACTGCATAGACTGATCATATTAAATTCGTTAGTCAGCTCTCTGACAAAGCCTTTCAAGGTCCGAATCTGCAGTTTAAACCCTGAAGCAAGCAACGTGTTAACAGTACTTTGAGGCACCAAGTATATCATATCATAATATCATAGATATTTTAGCTAGAGTGCACCATGTTGTTTTGATTTACGTCCATTTTTCTTGTTACTTGTCAATTTCGACGGAACTATTCGCAAAGGGGGATAAAATACGTACTGTATTCGTTACCCTGTTCAGTTCCGCTGAAGGATGCCATTTTCTAGTGACTGGAAACAGAACTTATGTCGACTATCGCAGCTGCTATACAAAATGGCGACTGACATTGAGGAAATCTTAACGGACGTGTGAAATTTTACTTCTTCAGTTGACGCCCTCAGCCCCATGACTCATGTGAACAAGAAAATTACAACTTTACGCAGACGTGACGGACGTCTAGCCTTTCATGTGAAAAGGGTATCAGTCGGAAGGAGTGAAGTAGCCCGCAAGGGAAAGAGGTTGACGAGAGACAATGTATTGACCTGATAGAAATTCATTTAATTGCATTGTTATCATTCCATTGTCATATTTACATCAATCCCGCACTAAACCCCGCACCCAACATGATAAACGTGACAGGATCTAGCGGCCATATCCACACGAAAACTCACTATCCAAACCACTACCCCACCACACCACGATCTAACTCGTCTTTATAATAAAACTACCGAATAATGTCCATATTTGAGACTGCGAAGAATCTAGTCGAGAATCGCATATAAACAAAGTGATCACTACCCCTGGGAATCTGCAAATACTGAATACATTAGCAGCCTTAAATCCCCTTACAATCGCTTCTGGCCTTTAACTTATATTGCGGAGGGGACAGTTTAAATATTTCCTGGTTCACAGCAAGGTTCTGACAATCACTGATACGGTAAAACGTTTAAAACCATGATAGCTAATTATTACACATTTGCCTTTCTTCATGTTGATCCGTTCTCTTTACTTACCGACTCGTCATATTCTTATATTACCCTTTGCACGCTACTACCACCAACCACACTCAAATAGTTATATAAATCTGATAGATCCTTAATTACTTCTTAAGGATGCCCTTTTTAAACGCTTTTTACCCTGAGGGCAAACTAGGACGGATCAGGGGCAGAAATACGCGTTTTGAGTAGAAAAAGAACCAACCCCAAAATATTACATTTCTATGCTCGGTAGAAGCATTTCTCGATTTTTTCACCAATTTTTCACTCCATATCAGCCACTCGCTTCCTGAGGGTTGGATTTGATGAACAATGGAGAAAATCGTCAATGTTTGATTTGGTGGCTGATGGAGGCGATTTATTGATTTGTTGGACTGACGTCCAGTTTTCAGATATTGCAGTATTAGCCACAGTCGTCAATGGAGAAGTGCATATCACGTTTGCTACCACATAAAAATGCTAGACGTATCATGAGGATGCAAATCAAGTGGATCTATCACAAAGACCTGTTCTGTAGAACTCAAGAAATCCAAAGAAATGCCTCGAGTCAGAGAAGTACCTAATAAATGACTAAAGCCTGACCAGAATGATTTACCCACTGTTAAAATTTTGTTTCCATTATGATTTGGGGTGGGTGTAGCTGGAGTAAAAGTGTCAGGGGCCAAAAAATCAAAATATCAATAACAGCGGGTAATCGTCAGGGGCATTAAGACCACACATAATTTATTATTGACATCAAGAAGTCATTTTTTTGGCTATTTACAGATAATGCTATCTTCTCAGTCCAAGCCTGTGTGCGAATGTGAAATAGCCCTTCAGGAATTCCACTGGGCTCTCCCAATGTGGGTAATGACCAACACCTTTGAGTTTGTAAACTGAGGATTGTGGAACCAGTTTTCTACAATAAAGAAAAACACATCAAATCGATGTGGACGTAGTCGGGAGTTCGAGGGGAAGAGCAAGTCAATGGCGTCGCATTTTAGTACTGAAAATCTTTGTTCGTCTGACACTCCTCAGAGTACAAAATCCTCAGAATTGGAATTGACAAGAAATCAGTGAAACTTATACCCAACTGTGCTTTGAAAGTGGCCAATCAAAAGCCTGACTGCTAGATTGGTGCTGTTTTGACCAATTAATGTCTGTAGAAGTTTCACTGATATCTTCTCAATTCCAATTCTGACGATTTTGTTCTGTGAGGAGTGTCAGACGGAGAAAAGCTTTTTAGTACTAAAATGTTTTCGCTATTTCGTGTAGTGTTCTTGTTTCGTACCACAAATAAATTTTTTGAAGAAAACTACTCTAATCCCTCAACAGTACTACTTAAGTGACAGGGGACTGACTGAGTACTTTGACGTCCGCTTTGCACCTGAAGGGAACACAAGTGCGATACGTAGACACTGATTATCGAAGTTTCAAATTTACAATTTAATGTAGGACCTCATTGTTTTAAATGAGTGCGCAGGCTTCGAAGCCAGGTCCACACCGCAGTGGCAAAGGGCTTAGTTCTCTGTTAGCTACCACAGTATCTAACAAATCCTTCGAATCAGCTCAAATTTTAAGACCAAGGAAGGATCACCGGTTTGCCAATTGATCTATCCAAAGTCCATCCATTCATGGCCATGTTTCATTTCAAAACCAATGCCTTGAACTTGCCACTAGAAATAGACTCCATAACGTCCGCCAACTTCTAAGCGTTCCTAACAATCTAAACTCTAGCAATATTATTAATATCTATGGATTTCGCTCTCCCTTATCACGACTGCGACCATTGAAACTGTCCATCGTTTATTCCATACGATGCTTGATAAAGATTTACGCTACCTTTGAAACGTTAATCATACTACTGTAAGCAAGATACAAATCTTTGTATCAATCGAATCTGGTATGCAAACATTTCGCTTGCTCGCAAGAAATTGTTCACTTCCCCTCGTGCATTTTTGCACAAAACACCTCCGCTTGTTCGCGAGGAAACCTTAACTAAGTACCTTCACCAACATTTGTATATAAGGCGGGAACGTTTTGCGTTCAGAATGTGACCCCTTCACAAATGGTGCCAATAGCCGAAGGGATGATGGGAAAAGAATACGCGAATCCGGAAAAACCAAGACACCGAGGGAGTAGAGTGGACGGAGGAACTGAACATCAGACTCTTCTATCACGATGTTTCTTTAAATAGTAAAATCTGAGCACGTCTCACCCTCTCATTCTTTATTCGATCCTACTTGTCAATACTGTGGTATCGCAAGTTACAAATCAAAACGATAATTGCCATAGTGAGTAGGTCATGTTAAAGTTTGATGGGATGTCCAGGGAGGGGTCTCTAAATTCCTACGACGTCTGATAAACGGAAGAAATATATAAATGCCCACCCCTACGCTAAACGTGCTTTGTAAATGACCTCTTGTATGATTCTAAATGATTGGTCTAACCATCTTACTTCATAAGTACTTTTCAATAAGTGTTAAAAGCGTGATTTTTACACACTGTACTCAGCCTGAGTGTTTCTTACTCTTTGGTCTAATCTCGCCTGAAAAGTTTCTTAAATATTTATCGACAGCAACTGTGTTCTATGCCTTGCCGTTTTTAAACACGTTTTGTTCAGCCTTGGTGTGTCTTGACGTTATGTCTTACAGCGAAACACATCGCAGAAGCATTTAAAGCTACCATTCGTTGAAAACTGCATTGCCAGGCTCTTATGGGTCGCAGGTACAATAAGTAGACCAAATGGTTATATTTAAACTACACAGTCACTTTGGTTTACTTACTGATAAGCATCAAGTGCATTCTTGGGATTGACAGGATCTTCCGTTCCATAAATTAGATGCACTGTCAACATAAGAATTCGTCATTAAAAACATCACTTCGAAAGTCGAAAGATCGTAAGAAATGCAGGTATAATACTAACATTCTTCATTACCGGTGTAAACAGGGCGTTGAGGTCACGTGATAGCTTTGTGAACCACCATATTTTCCCACTATTAAGGGCAACTCATAATACGGACAACTCCTATTAAGGATATTTCCTATTACGAATAACTCCAATTAGGGGCAATACCTGATAAGGATGACTCCTATTAAGGGAAATTCCTACTAAGGATAACTCCAATTAAGGGCAATTCCTATTAAGGATAACTCCTATTAAGGCCAACGCCAATAGAACGCAACTCCAATTAAGGGAAATTCCTATTAAGAATAACTCCAATTAAGGGCAATTCCAACTAAGGATAACTCCTGTTAACGATAACTCCAATACGGGTAATTCCTATCAATGATAACTCCAATTAAAGGAAACTCCTACTCACGATTATGGGAAAGGGCATCACTCTAAATTGTGGCCATTTACGTTCTTACTAATAGGGCAACTTGAAAATTGAGTTGTTTTCCCATAACTTCAAACATTTTCAAAATTGAGACGTAACAATTTCTCTCCGCAAAGCGTCGTCGACACTTGTTTTCCCAGTTATTCTAGCAAAGGCAAAAATTATATTGTTTTCTTCCTTTCTGTAACATGGACAGGCAATCATGTGATACTATCAAATTTCCAGAGCCATGCTTGAATTACAAACAGACATCAGTTTAGTTAAATTTTAAACAAAAGAAATTAACAGGGGGATTTGGTATTTACAACACCATATCAAAAATGATGACGTCATGGTGTAAATGGGGTCCATTTCAAGGAGTTTCTTCAAGTTGTCCACAAATGATATTTAGGAAAAGCTGGTAAGCCGTAGCTGGAAAGATCTTGTCAATTTTTAAAAATTTAACATAACCGTTGGAACATTGCCCCTACCCACTGATCTCTAAAAAACAGTGGATCGAGCGTCTTCCGTCTGAAAGTGAGGTCAGTCGTTGGACGCCATTTCAGTCCCCAACAAACAAAACTTATAAACAATGTTACGTAACACGGCTGACCGTCCCGCGCTAATTAACTAATGGGGGCCAGTACTCGAGTTTACACTTTTTCGCTGTTGGAAACAATGGGAAGCTCGACCCAGTTTTTTTAAAAAGATAAGTTCCCCCATCTCACGGTTTGGAAGGGGTCTGGACACCAAGATCTAAAACGAGTCAAGATGATGCAACGATGTTGTTATGAATCAAAGCACTGAGTCAGCAATAAAATCAAATAAAGTTATCGGTGATTAAAACAGTAAGGAACAATCACTTACGTGGAACAGTTGTATTTTGCAAAGCTCCAACCCAGCGATCCCGATTTTCATACCGTTCAGGTATATATCGGATCAACCTGTGAATGGAACAAAAAAGCGGTTAACTTTAAAGCAAAATTAGCAAGTAAGGAAATATTCTGTGAATCTAGTCCAGTGTTCATGAATTTGTGCACAGTTTAGATTCTAACACAACACAGTGGTTGCATTTAGACAGGGCGAACCTCACCACTGCTACAAACTCTGTTATCACTAAGGGGCCTTTTTGTATACGAAATAAAAAGTGGACTTCTGATATAAGCTATAAAAAGGAATGAATTGAAAAGGAAAGTATAAAAGTGTGACATCAAATTAATCCTCAAAATGTCTTCGAAAATCTCAACTGCATAGGCTATGCATCCATAAAATGGTATCGAAGTCGATTTTTAAATTGGTGATAGAGTTGCAAGTTCGTCAGTTGGTAGGTCCTGGAGTGGTGGACGTGGAATGGTGGAAGTGGAATGGTGGACGTGGAATGGTGGACGTCGATAATACCTGTGAGTAACTCGTTCCCTACAAGACTGGAAATAAGAGACATGAGTTCAATGCAAACCATGTTGTAAAATGGGCAGTTTGGTTTCCGGCCGCGCATCTTGAACTCGAGGGTTGAAGACGTCTGCTGGACATTAAGACCGCGTTTACACGAGAGCGGATCCAAATGGATCCGTACCCAAACTGGGATGGATCGGCCTTGTGTTTACACGAGACCTAGTGGATCCGATCCCATTTGTATCTGCTATCCGTGCTCGTTTGGGATCGCTTTGAAAACTGGTCTCCTTTGACTCCGGTACCAGACAGGTCTCGTGTACGCGCTTGGGATCGGATCCAAATGGGATCGGATCCAAATGGGCTCTGATCGAAATTGAGGTCACAAAATTTCCATTATGAGGTAAATTCCATATGGGCTACAGTTAATTTCGCGCCAAATTTGCAAAACATCTCAATCAAAACAAAACTCGGTACAAGGAATACAACGCTTCTCTTCTAAAGTTTTACCACTCAGGATTTAAATCAATTATGGCAACTGATCAGACAAGAGGGAAGAACAGTGCTTTTCTCCTTAAAAGTAGTATCAGATTACAAATCAAACAACTTGAGCAGGTCTACTCTTCCCGCCCAAAGTTAAAAACTATTTCCTATGCAACAACCATTATGTGAGGCTTCCATTTCTCGATCTAGAACAAAGTAAGTAGATATTTAACATTGAGCATAGATTTGAGCCACCGATGGTTACAAGAACTATTCTTCAGACGGTCCTCTTTCTCCTCCTTAAGTGCCATATCGTTGGCGTTGGAGACCATAAAATGCCAGGCATTCCTGTCCCTTGCTAGTCTAAGAAGCTCGATCTTTTCCATCCCAATCTACGTTGCAATGCTCTGCGAAAACTTTGGTCTTTGGCGCCTTCGATCCCTCTTTCCTGCTATCTTCCCAGTGAGAAACAGGCATTCCACATAAAGTTTTCTTACACAGTGCCCTAGAAATTCAAACCGCTGTGGCCAAACTGCTCTTAACAACACAATCTTAGGAACCACATATCTATTGCTTGCAAGCAATTCTCCATCTATTTTCATTTCATCTATACTTCATAGTAGCAAGAACAAAACAGTCTAGAATTCTGAGTCTTTTGGTTAACGGGATTTTTAGGTTACAAAAAAGCTTTCCCATTCTGGAGAAAACCTCCTTTGCAATAGATACTCTCCTCTTGATTTCACTGTCGCACCTCCAATCTGACGTGATCCAGTTTCCCAGATAGTTTAATCTATTCACTTTCTTCAGACTGTTACCATGAATTTTAATGTTGGAGACACGAACAATTTTCTTTTTTTGTAACAACGAGACATTCAGTGTTTTCACAATTGATGCGGAATCCTTTCTTCTCACTTTCAGTACCAGTTTTGCTTATTATTTGTTGAAGGTTAAATTCTGATGATGCAATAACGACGGTATTATCCGAGGCGGTAACATTGGAATAAAAATTGCTAAGAAAAACTGATAATAGAAGCATTTTCAAGGAGACAAAGTGACACGGAACCAAGATGTCGCATAAAATAGCAACCTGACAGTGTCTGTGTCGTGAACACAGTCAGCGTCTATGTCGTGAACACAGTCAGCGTCTATGTCGATTCTGTGAAACAACGTTTGGCACCCCCTCCCCCACTCTATAATGTGAAGTCACGGGATTGCCTTTATAAATACCAGCAAAGATAAGGATTCTGTCATTGACGTTATTTTCCTTATCTCAGCGCAAAAATATTCCTCTATACTCTATAACCGAGAGCGAGGCGTCCTGCAGAAGTCTACAAACCTTGTTTACGATGCGCTCACTCTAGAGTGAGACCACCAAGATAAAATGTCCAGAAACATAACACGTGATGGTGCCATATCAAGGCCAATTATCACTGTTTACACATGTGATAGCACCTGTACCATTTACATGCGCAAGAGAAAGAGAACATGTGGTACCAGCTCAACTACTAACAAAGAAAAAATGTCCATGGTAAAGTATTCTATCAATGAATGGGCGAACTTGATAGCGCAATGGGTTTAACTATGGCCTCCTACATTGTAATGGTGCTACTATTATGCTTCTAATAGGGAAACCTGCAAAATGTACGACGGGATATAAATAATGAAATGTATTTGGCTACAAACGGGAGCACCAGAAAACGTCAATAATATCATCCGATGGATGCAGCTTTGTAGAATCAGTACCTATGTCATACACCCTAAGCTCCCGACCTCCTCCAGTCTTCACTAACCCCATTTTTCATAGAAGCCGCCATCGTAACTTCCTTTCTCCATGTCACGTACATTGTGTACCAAAATGAGGCAAAGAGATACACACTTCATCCCGCAACTCAGGGCTGTCAGGTCCAGTCTATGAGTGAACGTTCTATTGCCGTGCCAAGGTTGTTGTGGGCGGGCTCAGTTAGTCTTTCTTGGTGATCTACCCTCAAAGACATAGCTCACTTCCGCTTTTGAACGCCGCCTTCATATAAAATCCGCATAAAGGAAGTCCAAGAGCCATATAAGCATTTCTCTAATAAACGCATGTCCGCAATAAACGTCGCACCTTGGACTTTATAAAGGTCGCGGTGTGTAAAATAGGAATTGCGGTTCGTGGCCCAGTCAAAGGCGCACTTACAAATCCCATTGATGGAGCATTTAAATCGGCTAGTTTAGCACTCTCCACTTAATGGCTGTTAGTTCAAGGGCACAGATAGCCTGGTCTCCAAAATCGCAAACAAAAGGTGCTCATCGTCTACCAGTGCAGTCTGTAAGGCAGTGGTGGACGATGAGGCGACTAGGAAACGGGCAGGCCCCCCCCCCCTCCAAACCTTTAACAGTAAAAGAAGTATTCCAGAAGTAGCTAAGGAAGGCCAAACAATTTCAGTATGAGTATGTTTAAGTGCTTATACGACATGCAAGGTAATTTCACTATATATTTTACGTGAATAAAACAACGAACAGGCCCTTGTTTGGTAGCCCACAATTTGTCTCAAATGAGGTTTGAATGGGAATCTTCATCAATTTTGCCCATGATTGTAGGTTAACAATGATTGTTTCCCTCGACTTATAAAAAACCATATATAAATCTGGACGCTGTTACTCCTTGATTAGGTTTTTATGGAACAGCTGTTTCTGGCAGATGCTCAAAATATTTTACATCAAAAAGGAACATATCCCATTTTTCAGTTGGCCTTTTAAACAAACAATAAGTAGCTCGGTGAACAGCAAACTACTGTTTACGATATGGATTCACTTTCCTGGGGCACATTTTGATGTCGACACATTTATCATTTGACGTCCGTGAAATGGCTAGTATTTACATTTTGTCGTCATTTCCAGATATTGAGTAATACCCTAATTTTATACCTTTTCGAAACCCCTATCAAAAATCAACTACTTTAGCTTACGATTGATAGATCTACTTGCAACCACTGATATAAAATTCCATGCCTTCATGCCACTTGCACTACACTTAAAAATATATCATTTAGAAAACCCTCCATAAAAATGAATAAGTTATATTAAGGCACACCGTTACTCAGTGGTTTCAGCTGTTTTTTGCCTTGCCCTACTGACACGACTTCAGAAAAATGCAGCTCGCACCAAGTCTGCATCATACTTGCTACAAGTCGTATTGGCATTTCAAGAAGCAAGACGTTTCATACAAGTTTCACTGATACGCAGTTTGCAGACTAATACATGACGAGTACAGACTATCAATGGTTGGGAGGCTTGACTGTCGTCAATTCTTGCGAAAAATACAATTACTGATACGGGCGCTCGTGCTAGATAAAGACCTGGATGGATCTGGCTGCAACCAAACAAATGGCTTTATTACTACGTCGTAGCAGTGGTCATTGTCTTGTGCTCAGGTTAGCATGCAATTCTCACAAAATTGTTCGAGGATGCCAGGACAAGGGAAAAGAGTTCCCATGCTTTCATGAAGTGTTGCTCTACGAACTGAGCTATGAAAAACTGTTGACAACCTCTCGTTCTATCTTGAGTAAATAAAGCAATTCCCAGCACTTGACGTGGGTGGTTACCTCATTCTCCATTATGCTCCGCACATCAGAACTATAAAAATACTGATCGTCAAAAGCACATCTGCAGGATCACGAAAAAGCCTATCAACATTTCACTGAATTAGGTATATTATTTGGACCCCCTCCCCCCCAACACACACACTTAACATGTGTTGGCCTGCAGGTTGACACCCCTCTCTAAGCAATCGCTTAAGACCGCTCTCGTGCAAGGGACAACATCACGAATTCTAATGTTCGTTCACGCAAACATTATTACAAAATGAAAAAAAAGCCGTACTTTGTTCCCAAAAGGTGCCCATCGTTCCATCGAAGAATTGACCAGAATTCTTCGATATCAGTTGTTGACGGTTTAAATTTGTCTGAGAAGATCTCCGAGAAACTAAAATGTACGAAAGCATAGGGGAATAATATAAGGTTTGAGTTGCATATATATTCCATCTGGTTACAAGTGATACATTAAATACTAAAGACCCAGACTCGAAAATATCCAAAATAAAACATTTTGGGAAAATATCCGAAATGAAAAATTTTGGGAAAATATCCGAAATGAAAAATTTTGGGAAAATATCCGAAATCAAAAATTCTCGGAAGATATCCGAAATCAAAACTTTTGAGAAATCTCCGACATCTGAACTTTCGGGGGGAAATCCAAAATCAAAACTTTCAGGGAAACTTCCGAAAGCAAAACTTCCAAGAAAATACCCCAAATAAAAATTTTTGGGAAAATATCTGAAAATACTTGTAAACATCAGACCAAAATCCCGATTTAATAGATTTAATAATTACGGAAAAAACCCTAACTATATCCCGACTCGCCAATGGAGGGAAAAGATCCAAAACTTACAATTTCGGGAAAGACAATTGGGGGAAAAACATGTCATAACAGTATTCCTACGCTACATGGACTTTACAATACAAGAAAATACACTGAGTCAATAACAACAGTAACACCAAGATCCTTCGATGGAGCAATATCCAGAGCACATTTCCCATTCAACAAGTTCCCGGAACGATCCCGAATTAAGAACTCAAGATTTTGGCGAATAAAATTCTCGGAAGATCGTATGGCAGAA
>JAAAKL020016008.1:0-11224 GCA_010016065.2 Carybdea cf. marsupialis auct. non (Linnaeus, 1758)
TGAGTGGGTCCTGGGTTTGATTCCTGGTAGTGGCAGTTTCGCTTTTCTCTAGTATCTCTTCAAACTTGATATTTTCAAATCCTCTCTTCTCTATAAACTAAATTGTGGTAGGAAAATTTTCATCTGCTTTACAATTTTGTTTTGTTTCATTCATAGGCAATAAAGAATAACATCGCAAACTCAGAGCTTTTTACTGACCCAGACAGGATTCTGAGCCAACAAAAGGTGTGTATCTTATTACTCTATCCTATTACTCTTAGCTTTCTATTAAACAAGGAGAGTGCAATTAGTTGGGTTTTTTTCTAGACCATAGTAACTTATTAGTATCCCCCTCTCATTCATCTATGTTCCGGTTTGTGGATTTTTTGGAGTGAAATGTTACTGTGTTCATAGTTGCAAAGTGTCATAGTAACTTATGGTAATGCTTACCTTTGGCATACAGTTCATCATATTTCTAATAATTTCTTCTTTGGCCAATGGGACTTTTGTATTCTTGTCATTAGGCGGGAATCTGTTTGCAGAAGCCCAGTCAGCAACAGATTTAGTAAGAGAATTCTCCAGTTCCTTTAACTCTCCATGATCTTTAGAGGAATTTAATGTCGTATCATCAGCATGTCGATCTACTGTATCTTGACTGGCCTGTAGGGGTATGTCATTTTTAGACACAATAACACTGGTGAGCTGCAACAGAAGAAAGATATGGCAGGAGTGACACTGAGAGGCAGAGCCGGAAGTGAATATTTGGCAGACATTCTTCCTTCATTCCTCTGAGATCCTCCAGCCATGTTCTGTGCCATCACAGAGGCGTGCTAATGCGTTTCCGCACTAACTCGACGAACTCCTTCTTTGACTGTGTTGCACACTTTGCTTGACTTATGTCCACTCGAAGTAACTTTGTAATTTTGATCCATGGATCTTGGTAATATGGCTTTGTTGCTTTGGGAAACAGCATTCTCTTTGTGATTGCATTGTTTTCCTCTCTACATACATGGGCAATATATTTCAAGTATTGGGCATTGACATAGCTAGATATATAATTTTTGCTCCAACAATTTTTCGTATTTGTTCATTACAGTACACAAAGCTGTAATCTGCCTCCTTGTCCTCATCAGTATCATTACTTTTGAGGGCATGTTTTCGCCTCCACTCTCCTTTTACCATGTTCTTCGTTATACATTCATAAGTGAAACAGTTCAGCGTTATACTCAGGAAACGAAGATTGATGTTGTTTAATTGTGTGAAGAGAAGAGGGGAGAATGAAGCAATTGGAATGATATTATATTGGAACGAACGAGGAAGAAAACCTCCTGGTAGACCAAGAAAGGCTTAGTTGAAGACTTTAGAAGAGGAGAATTATGCTCTGTACAGAAAATGATGTGGGGCTATTATAAATCGTCTAACCTCATGGAATGGGAAAAGTGGACGTACGACGGAGTAAATAAAGTAAGACAAACAAGGTAGAACCAAAAATGCTGCCTTGCTACACCCCATGCCTTACGTATGTCAAATCTGACGTGCTTCTATCAAATTATCTTTGATGACGCGTTGGTGATAGACATGACTTGAACAATGTCAAGGCGGAATCATAAACCCGTATACTTTGAGCATGATAACAAAAAAAAGAGTAGTTAAACTTGCCAAAAACACTGTCCAAGTATTAGTACGATTTTTCTTACATAAATTAAACGAAAGTACGTCCATCATCTGTATCAAGGCGACCTCCAGTAATTGCTCAGAGTCTTCGATCATTCTTCTGCATTGAGCTCATGAAATTATGCTCGTGTCCATGTTGTTGGGATGAATTAAATCATCATAAATACAAAAGGGATTTTAAGACATTATAACTTTGAGTAAAAAAGGGGGATATCCGAGTGAATGAGTTAAGAGTATGCCATTCAAGAGAGACCGCAGATTTCAGATGGCCCCCGATTTTCTCAATCAGCAAATTATAGTGCTGCGCTATTATCCGTACTTCATGTATCAACACGTTGATCATGTTATATACTATCAGTGATGTCGTATGTAACTCAAAGGTAATAAAAATTTTCTCATTTAGAAGCAACTCTTCCCAACACTTCTTCTTCGGTACATCTCATGGAAATCACCAACCGCGAAGAACAACTTCCTTTCCCAAGCTTGACCGCAGCATTATCTTGCGTATGTGTAGCGATCATTCTTATATGGAAGAAAGATGGAAGCCGGCGTGGCCTAGTGGATAAGTTCCTGGCCTTCTGATCAAGAAGGTCAGGGATTCAATCCCAGGAAGGCCCATCGATTATTCCAGGAAGGGCATCCGGTCTTAAACTGCTCTATGCTTCAAACAAGTCCTAAGAAAGTGCGCTCGTCTCACCTCATGCAAAATGTGAGATTAAAAGATGTTAAAGGGAGAAGAAAATTCCATTGATGTTTTGCTTAGAATTTGCAATTACAGCACTGTGTTTGAAAAACTAGAGAAGTTGGGAGCGCTTCATCATCATCATCATCATCATCATCACCATCATCATCATCATCATCATCATCATCATCATTATCATCGTCATCATCATCATCATCATCATCATCATCATCATCATCATCATCATCATCATTATCATCGTCATCATCATTATAATCATCATCGCCACTATTATCATCATGGCCATCACTAACATCAGATCATCATATGAGCATACATATATGACATATGTAGGTGCATTCCATGGTTACATGTGTGACTGTCAGACGAAAAAAATGGATATGAAAAGGTAATATCTCAATGTTTTGAACTTCAAGATCCAAGAAGCTTACAAGAAATGTAGGTAGCACTGGAAGGAATTATTGTATATATAAAGAAAAAGGCCATTCTGTTGGATACAGTAATTTGCAGACAACATTTTCTTGTTTACGTGTGTGACGGGCAGTGGACAAGAAATTGTTACTACACAAAGTAAAGTTATAATTCCTGTGAAGTGAGTAACGTTCAGATATTCTTTATAGCATAGAAGGAAAGCTCACATGCTAGTAAAGAAAACGATAGAAAAAGTTATTTTGTGGCATTCCAGTTACTTTCATGGCAACAAAATCACATGCAAATGCAGGGGCTCAACCAATACTGCATATTTCGATTCCATGGATGGAAGACTTGAAAACTAAGCAGACAGTTTATGCCCTGCAGTTCTGATGGAAAAATATGACCATAAATGCACAAAGCTAAGGGGGACTATAGGAAATCCCTCATAAGGATATTTAGCCCCCTCCCCCTTTTGCAAGAAGATTGCTTATCTCAAGGTTCAAACAGATTGGTAATCTTGATTATTCATCACTCTGTGTAATATACACCTTGGTGGTTTTGTCATCTGCATTGTATGGCCCACAAGCTCGGTTTGTACTTGGTTGTAACTAATGTAAACTAGTGAAAGTTGTCTAGCTGGAATTCGAGTCTAAAAGTTGATTGCTAGTTTTGACTTACTGAAATGAGTGAGAATCAGAGAAAACTAGCGAAATTAAGTCAAGAAGTAGTTGATGATTGTCACTTGTGCTCACTCAACATCAAAGAATCCCAATGCCATGTAGCAGTAGCCGTTGCCCAGAATTTAAAAGAGTTTTTGATAAACAAAAGGAGCGCCAAGATAAGTATAATGCCCGTATGACAAACGTAGAAAAGGATTAGATCCTTTGCAATGAAGTCTTCAGTGCTATTGTACTGTTTGCATTTTTTCTGGAGGATAACGTAGGGTGTTGCCCCTTGGCTGGACAGTCATTGCAGTTTTACATTAGTCGCATATAGTAACTTTACAAACATAAACACTTATTTGGAGATAGATAAACTACGTATCTTCTAGACCAGCTTAAGCTTTATCTCAGGTCTTTCAAATCAATATCCGGACTGCTGTATGTGAGGCACTAATCTAGTACGTAATACCCTCTGATTTACTCGGTGTCTTACAGCAAGACACTGCACCGTCCTTCTTAAACGTAACCAATCTGTATCGGATGTTTAGTCTTATGCGAGTAGTGCAGTCAAGGTAGACCATGTATTTGAAATATACAAGGTGCCTGTATCTTCGTGATGAGATAAAGGCCTCGTCCTACCCCTCTTTTAAAAGTTTTATTCAATAGCTGGTTAAAAGCAATAAATTTGCGCTGAGAGCCTCGATTCAAAAACTATTCTGGGTTAGAGTATTAGAGTATTAGCAAGCGCCAAATAATTGACGTAATTAGCACTATCGTCCTTTCTTAATTTTTTGTAACTCAAGTCTTCGCTAATTTTTTGTGTCTTTTTTGTAATTAGAGGATGAGAGCTGTTCTATTGACACAGAATCTAACCCTGGCGATGAAGTAGTCGATATGGAACAGATGGATAATGCCGCAGCTGACCGGAGAACCGCAAAGTCACTAGAAGGTTTGACTGAGAGCGATGCAGCCAGATTATACAAGTGTAAAATATGTAATTCATCAAGTAAAGATAAACGGAGTTTAGAGTTACATATGAGGACACATGCCAGCGAGAAGCTTTACAACTGTCACGTATGCGAGCAGGTATTCATGAACAGATCGAATCTAAAACGACACCTAAGCACTCATAATAATGAAAAGCCTTACAAATGTACTTTTTGTCAGTACGCATGTACTCAAAGTAGTGGGTTAAAAAGACACATGCGTACCCATAATGGGGAGAAGCCTTACAAGTGTAATTCGTGCCAGTTTGCATGCAGCACAAGTAATGGTTTAAAGGCGCACAAGAGGACTCACAGTGGTGAAAGACCTTACCAATGTCCTCTCTGCCAATACAGGTGTGCACACAGCGGCTATTTGATACCACATATCAGAACTCACACTGGGGAAAAGCCGTACAAATGCGACATGTGTTCATATGCAAGTGCGAAAAGCTCTGGATTGAGAGCGCACATTAGGACACACAGTGGTGAAAAGCCTTACAAGTGTCATTTGTGCCAATATGGTTTTACAAGTAGCAGCAATTTAAATCGGCACATCAAGAGACATGAAAATAAAGGACCTTTTTATTGCGACTTGTGTCACAATAAATTTTCTCGAAAGGGCAATTTGAAAACTCATGTGAAAGCTCATTGTGTGGGAAAGCGTATTATTTGTGGTTTGCACCCATACATGTACACAGCTAGTACAGCTTTGCAAACACACCTTGTAGAGCACAGTGTGGAGCATGGATTCGCAGACAGATGTAATTTGCAAACACAAAATAACATTCATGTCAATGCAGTGCCTTTCAAGTGTCAAGTGATACAATATTTTATCGTCCAGAAAGGCGCTTCCGAAAACCAGGCGAGAGGTAGCATTGGCGAACCTCTTTTTGAAAGTGAAATTTGCAAGAACTCGTGTACAGTTTTCAGTGTTGGCAACACAAGCTCTAAGGCACCAAGTGGTATAGAGCTTACAAATTCTGCCGATACACTTAGTTATTTATCAGAAAAGGACATTAAAGAGGAGCCAGAATAAACCGAATAAGTAATGAATGACCATTAAAAAAATTCAGGCAGCAAAATATCAGCCGAGCCTCTTCTTTATCCTTCTTTGAGCTGTTAAATTGCATTTTTGAAAGAACAAATGTTCAATAGAACTGAGCATATTATGGTTAACGACCCGTGGACTTCCATAGTATGGAGCCCCAGGTCTTGCTGTTAGCCATAATCTCATAAGCGTTTTGAGGCCGTAATTTCAGGTATGACATGTTTTCACAGAAAATTATTCTCTCGTAACATTTTTAGGATTTAGTTCTTCATGGTATTCTGTAATGTAATAACTAAAGTGTAAAGTGATTACGTTGCTCTGCGACATCGTGCCTGGTTCAAACCGTTTAGTTGAAATTATTTTCATTAATGTAATTACCATATGAGTAACTGAGTGTAGTTTTGTAGCACTGCAAATATTTGCAAAACAATTTTCAACTTACCTTAAAATAAATACCCCATTGTTAGTGTTTTTGCTCTCTGACTCCGTTGCATCCGTCTGACGTAATCCTCATATGCATGAAGTTTTTTTGTTACCTTATCGGATAAAAAGGAGTCGCAAGGCACCCGATGTGCAATTTCGAGAAAATCATGCTATTATCTGTTTTCTTTCATCAAAGAATCAGTAAACATAAATCTACAATGATGTTAAGACTGAAGAATGCACTTTGGTCCATAACATATGAATACTTCGTCTCTTTTCGAGTATTCCGCGCATACGTGATGTTGGTACTTGTTACTTACTGGTACTGTTTTCCTATCTTTGTGCTCAATACTACATCTGTAGCAACGTTTTCTTTTACTTTTCGATTGTGGCGTCATCATGGAGGCTTAGCCAACTGCAGCAGGAATGTTACTGAAAAACTAAGCATCCTGAATTGATATCTGAATGCCACCAAGATTCTTCCATCGCTCATGAATAGTGGACTGCACCAACTTTTAACTCAGCTGAGAGAGGTACAATCTACGCTTGTTAAGTTTTTGCGTTATTCCCCTCCGGAAAACTACTCAAGAAGCCATTTTATTATCTTGATACCAGCTAAATATATGTTATCCATGAAGTAAGCAACCTGCCATCTCTTTAATTTCCTTTGAACGGAATATGAACAACTAATCGGTTTCGTGAAAATCCAGTTGAAAAAAAAATTCGATAACACTTAGAAAATGTTTAGAAAAGGTATATTCCAATTTCTATGTTAAGAAAACGGGAAAATTATGGCTGAGTATTCCCCTGTTGAAATCTTGATCTGTACAACCCTTTTTTCGGTAATTAGCCGGGTAATATTAAGGACAAGAGAAAACAAGGGAGGCACTGGTTTAATTGCAAACATTGTAGGGATTACGTGCATGAAATTGATGTTGTGGCCTAGAGGAATAATTCAAGGGTCAAAAAGTATTGCCACTTCTACACACCTCTAAGTACTAAATACATCGTCTTGAAAACTCGGTAAGGAAATCCGCTGTACCTAACCTCTAACTTCACAATGTCCTGGAAAGACGGAAAGTGATTCGTAACGAAATGAACACCCAAGATATTGTGGCCTAGAGGAACGATCCCTAGTGACCCAAACACAAATGGTACCAAATCCACGTTCTCTTGAGACCTACGTCTACTGCAGGTAAAATTGTGATAGATAGAATGACATTTCATGCTAGGGTAAGAATGTAGGAACAAATAGAAATCGGAGCATGCTGGCATTTTGGGTGAACAAATGGTCGCAAAAATGCTCTGCTTTGGTCGTCGGGGACTTGTGTCCATACAAAGTTCAAGACCCTTAATATAGAAGTCCATACGTCCGCTTCGTTGGCAAGAGTTGTCGTCCTCATTGTAAAAGAGGCTACGCTGCAGGGATGCTGAATCCCCGGCCCTCGAGGCTCTTTAATTCGGCTCGCGTGTCATTTTAAAAGGTTGGTTCATTACACTTGTTGTTTCCCTCTCAGCCAACTCAAAACAAGGTTTTGTTACAGATGAAGCTTCGAAACCCGTGCATTTGGAAACTTCCAGACACTCGCTAGATTACTTCATAGATGATTTCAAATGTAGTTTATAATTGCTACTGGTATTCAAGTGATGAGGCCGTGACATCTGGTTTATGCCATATGACTATCTATCATAATTGTGATTGGTTGGTGCAAAGCTCTAGAAGCCTTGAATCAATCCTGAGTTGACTGCAGCTGCAATAGCGTAAGTCTGACTACACGCAGCTGGCCACCACTCACTTATGCTACAGGAGGATACTTGGTAGGGCGCTGCACGAAATTTCTTGTGCCATTAGCTTCTGTTCGATGGCGGCTGTATGCTAAATCTGACCGTTGTCTCGCCTGCGTTATAAAAATTTCGACTTGCAATGGTTTCAAAAATTTGAAATGTTCTTTACCCTGCTGCTCGGGCTTTTTGCACAGCTTTTCTGCCTAGGAGGTGGGGTTAACTCCCCTAATGTAACTTCGCATAGGTGCGTCCCATGGTGCAGATCTTTGGTGGAATTTTATTGCTATCTTTCACTTATAAAATGGTGAAGAGGTTGGATATTAGTCCTATAGTTCATTAGAATTATGTGGCCAGAAAGGTTTATCACTGGTCAACACATAATTCGACAAAAAATGTTTTTAAATTTTTAATTTTGCCTTCAAATTTACTTTTCAGTGAACTTTTAAAATCTCCTTCGTCAAATAAAGTACATAATAAAGTACATAATAAAGAAAAGGGGAAAAAGCATTATTTGCCTCTATCTATAGGAAACCTCTTCTTAAACGAGCAATATAACTCGAGCTTAGCCGTTTCCATGTCCGGTGTTGTTCGATTTTCTACCACACGATAACTTTTCAATCAGAAATTCTGAGCAGATCTGATAAGTAATTAAAACAAGAATATACAACTTTTTAATGACTGATAGAATAAAACTAAAAAAGTCAGTACGTTTCAAGCATCTAACACCTACATGTGAGATATGACAGGGAAAAGTTTCCTAAAGGAAGCTCTGCAAGCCCTTACCTCACGAGCAGAATAGTGTTGATATTTGTAGAAGGCACTAGACAGAGAACAGATGGCCAAAGCATAAACAAAGTCTCTTAAAGTTCTCTCTTTCCATCTGATGCCAGACCTTATAATCATATGATTCGCCCATAATACATAAGTCCAGCTGAACCCTATTTCAATTGGGCTTTTGGGTGCAGTTCTGTATAGGAGTTGTTAATGCAACCCCAGTAGAATCACTAGAAAAGGTCTAATATGAATGAAACTTCATCGAATCATAGTCCATCTTATAATCTCTTAGAGACAGAAAAACGTTTGTCTGCAACGTCAAAATTAAACTATTACACTTTTATTATATGTTAGCACTTTCTAGGTGACAAACTGTGGCCTAATTTGTTTAATGCTATCATACGTACAGCAAAATTTTAGCAGAAGTCACAAAACTTCAGCATAAAATGAAAGTACAATCTATCATCTGCACGATGACTAGTTTATGCTGTATAATATGAGTTTTCCAACATATATGGTTCAAGTCAAGCTCCGCGCAACGCTCTATAGCTAAGTTGTATCTCCGACGTCATGGCCTGCTACGTGGACCGGGCATACATTGAAAATTTCAGAGCATGTTCCTAACGAGAATAGCAGACTGTGAACTCGTTGCTATTCAAGATCCGCTCTTTGGCCCTTACTTTAATAGTCATGGTTCACAAACATTGTTACCGGACCTGTAGGAGTGACTATCCTTTCAACCACAAACAATTTATTAAAGACCTTACTCTAGTTGCATCCCCAAAGCCAAAAACCCAATGAGAGAAGTGCAAGCGTTTGCGGGAGGAGTTTAAGTATAGCATGTACCGTACTCTACATCTATAGTATATGCACCAATCGACAGATCTTAATGAGAATATTCAAAATATGAAATGACACATGACAAAGACCTAATTTTCCGAGAGTAACTAGCGGTACTACCCACAGCCAGCAAACATCCACCACAGAAATTTCGCAATTTAAAGTCGAACACTGAAATGAAAACATTTACTCGTCATTGGTGTGCATGTAATTCCTGATGTCGAGCCACTGAATCCCTTTACGACTATATTTCTGTACAGGTAGGCTATAAAATTGCGAAAAATCAGTCGCGACATCCACAGTGCCACAGAAGGGGCATGTGGTTGAAGCCTCCCACTTTTTTGCTAATTAAGAATTTTTCATTATAGTGTTCTTGTTCTAAAGCTTCATTGAGTACATTCTTCTTGCTGGTTTTACGACAAATGTGCTAACCTTTATAGCCAACATCATTAAGAAAAACAGTCCTTAAGTGCATTTGTTGCTATGTTGACTGTGTTCACATTAGAAACTTTCCTGTCCCCCCATTAAATGTTTTGGAGCCGTTCCGGCGGATAGAAACACAAACTTTTACTACCATAAGCAGAAACAGCTTTCAGACTTGACGTGATATGCACACCAATCATGTATATGTTTCCATTCCTGTTTTCGGCATATAATCGCACCATTTTGTTCAGAGATGCATTTCAAATAGCCCACTACTGCTCTTTTGCAGATGCTATTTTATTATTAAGGCATCAGCAAAATAATGTGAAACAACCTTCCAGTCCTCTGAAAATTGGTAGAGTAGAGATACGCTAGCGAATATTCAACCCAACTGTCCGCATAATTAAAACTGTCATAAAAACAAAAAAGCCAGAATGATAGGTGGGTAGGGTGAATAACATTTTTTAACAAGGGGATGTAAAGAAACAGATCTCGTAATGCATCGTACATGTTGGGAATATTATTATTGTTTCTCCTTAAAAGATATTACAAGAAAGGGTCTGTGACATCGAATTGTGTTCTTATCTATTCTGAGAGGAGTACGTAGGAGTCTATCTCATAACGAAAGAAACTCGAATGTACTTTCTTAATCAGTAACTTTGATGCAAATACAGGTAAATTAGCAAAATAAAAAGAATTCGAGGTAAGTCGAAGTCGGGGAACAAGTAAGTGCGTTCGTTTTAATGTATCTAAGGCAATGTCAAGGTAGTGCTAATCAGCAAATAAAACAAAATAAATTTCTTTCATAAACTCGAATTGTCTTCTACAAAAATTAGTGCTCTTAGTTAGCTTTACAGTAGGTGGTGAGCGATCGAGAGCTCTGAATTGCAAATACGTGAAAGGAAGCTATAAATGTAAGCCTCGCAAAGTGTACACAGTTGTCATTCCCTACATGTTTCATTGTCGTATATTATTGGGGGACTATTTCTAGGAATATACCTTGCCCGTTTTTATCATCGAGTATTGTTGCAGTTCAACGTGTATCTGATTCTGTATCGCTAGAATAGCAGTTGAATAATACTTGCAGTCCTACTTGCAATCTCAGTTACAGCCCCCTATTGACTTCCTCTTTGATTCACTTTTGATTTAGTGGTATCTTATACAGCTCTGTATTTGCACAGTATGTGGAAAATTAGGTACGTTCAGATCGAGGCCATCGTACTACGTCATCAGCTATTGTTTATTAGAAGGAAAAATAGTTCATTGCGGTATTCTTTGTAATTGTTCTCAATCAGGAAGTATAGAAATATGATTATTTTAAGTTTAGTTAGAGAAGTTAGGTTGGTAGGAGTGTGATGAAATTGAACTCTGGAATGTGAATCTGTTTAACCTCGAAAATTAAATCTTTTAAATCTTACAGTTGCATACCATTTTAGTGGAATTATTAGTTTAAGGAATATATCTTCAGTTTGTAAGAAACATCATCCGAAGTCTTCATTTTACTCTATTCTGG